>PRKT01000530.1:204081-299465 GCA_003671525.1 Saccostrea glomerata | reverse complement strand
ATGTTTTTCTTTGGTTTTTCGGGCAATTTAATAGGGAAAAATTTGCCTAATTTTGACGCTGGTGAACATTTTTTGGCACAATTTATTTAATTGGTATTTATTTGCTCATATTATGCTTTAAAAAAATCATTTTTGCAATACTTTCAAGTAAATCTATGCAAAATTAAGTTTAAATTGATTATATTTATAAGTTTATGGAGTATTTTATGGTCTAATAGTATTTTTAATGAAATTTCCATAGCTCTTTTTGTGGCATATGTTCGAAGGGTTGAATCTCTTATATGAACACTAACATACACTTTTCTTGTCTTTAAATCATTCCTTGGATATTACACTTTCAGAAAAATATAAGCATGTGAAAAGTTTAATGCACATTTTTTTCGGGTATCATAAAAATACATCCTTAAGTAACCAAAGTAAGCATGCTAAGTGTATAATTATCATAAGCCTCTTTCAAAATTGTGAATTTCATGGCTTTTGGATTAAACATGAACGAAGTTCATTTACTGGAAAGTTGTTACATTATACTCAGGTGACCTATAAGGCCCATGAGCCTCTTGTTTATAAGAAATCTTAAAAAGTTATCTTTTGCTTTCAATATTGTTTCCACCTATTATCTCTTTAGGTCACAAATTGCTATCCGTTTTCGTCCGTCGTCGTGCATCGTGCTAACATTTGAACATTTTCAGCTTCTTCTCTGCAACCGCTCAAATTGCCGCTTAATCAATTTCAACCAAATTTGACATAAATCATATATGGGTGAAGGGGAACGAAAATTGTGACTTTCATGGTCCCTGCCTCCTAAGGGATGGGACCAAAACCACTAAAATTAATGCAATCTTTAAAAAACGTCTTTTTTACTCCTCTACATCAAGCAGTCAAGCTGTTTGCATGATTGTAATCAGCATTGAGTCTTCCACCAAAATTGTGAAATTCATGGCCCTGGGTTAAGGGTTAGTGCTAGGGTGGGACTATATAGATTATATAGTAAAAATGCATTATTTCTTTGAAAATCTTCTCTGCTCCAGGGCAATAAATAAACTACATAGTTATGTTGAATAAAGCTGCCTCTTCAAATTTGTGAATTCATGCCCCCAGGTTCAGGGATTCTTCTGTTAGGGTGGGGCTCTATCGATTACATCGTGAAAAACATCGATTCTTTAAAAATCTTCTCTGCTCCTGGGTATTAAACCAGTGAACTTTGTACAATGTTATGATAAGGAAGGATGCCTCTTCCAAAAAAGTGAATTTCAGGGTCCCTGGGTTGGGGGTTCTAGTGTAAGGGTGGGGCTCTATTGATAATATAGTAAAAATTCATTAATTCTTTAAAAATTTTCTTCTCTGCACCTGGGTATTAATAATACTAACCAAAACATAGTTATGTTGAATAAGGCTGCCTTTTTTTAAACTGTAAATTTCATTGCCCCAGGGTCAGAGGTTCTGGTGTAGGGTGGGGCTCTATTGATTATATAGTGAAAATACATGAAATCGTCACCTCTGCTTCTGGGTATTTAACCAGTGAACTATGCAAATAGTTAAGATGAGGAAGGCTGCCTTTTCCAAAATTGTTAATTTCAGGGCCCCTGGTTCAGGAGTTTTTTTATAGTGAAAATGCATGAAATCTTTGAAAATCTTTTCCTGTGCTCCTGAGTATAATGCCAATGATCATCATCAATAATGATGATGATATGTGCCTCTTCCAAAATGGTTAATTTCAGGGCCCCTGGGTCAGAGTGTGTACATGTATGTGTGGGGGGGGGGTGTGTTTCTAAAACGCGTAACGGAACGGAAAACGAATATATTATTTCAGATTAAATCACAGAAAATAAACAAATTTTATCCTAAACGATATGTCATATTACATATTCAATTCCCCATTGTTAAATACAGGCTGATTGAGTCATGTTCAGTCTCTTATTCACGAAAATGTCTGAGATAGCAGTGACTTAGAAGTGGGGGTGGGGGAGTGTCAAATTTACATGTACCTGAAAAGAATTTGCATCATTCAGTATTTTTTAATACTAAATGACTGCATTAATTACATAAACAAATAGGGTGGGGTTTCAATTAACTTTTCTAATTTCTATATTAAAAAGGTTACGCCTCGCTTGAACTGTTTACAAATGTTAATGTTAATACAATTTTAGATTATTTACATGAAACTGTAAAATTTAATGGTACACAGTACAATATATTTGGTTGATAAACACATAAGTTTTATTTTAAACTGTTTAAATTTTTTTTTAGATTTTCAAGTCCGTCGGATGGGACGTTAAACGGTGCCCCGTGTCACAAGGATAACAACCCCCTTGGCACGCAAAAAATCGTTTCTCTGGTTTTCGGAAAAGAGTAGGCGCACTGGGAGCCGCGAGAAAAACGAAAAAACTCTCAAAATTGATTATTTAACATAATTTCCTGCCGAAATATGGCTGAAATATTGCCGACTCGGCGTTTAACACCAATCAATCAATCAATCGAATATAAAAGGGGGAATGTTAGATGAACCATTGTAAGAGAAATGAAATGTAAAAAATAAATCTAAATATTATGATTACAGCAATCCTATCCGGAATAAACACCGCTAACACCTACTCGTTAAAATTTTATACAAAATAAAGTCGCCTCCTATTGAAATTCTGGAGATACTCTAAAATTGGAAAGCTTTTTGTGGTACATTCAGTATTCTTAAAGTTTGTTTGTCTGTGGTACATGTGTGTCTGGAGGGGGTATATGAATGACCCGTAAAACATTTGAGTTTGGATTTCCGCTAAACGTCCACCCCTCCTCTTTTGTGTCCAAAAACACGTAAGATTTAATAAATCATTTTTTGGTGTAAGTGTACATGTGGGCCCCAAGTCCGAATGCTTCCACCCTTACCAAGATTTCTGGATTCGCTACTGCTTGCATAATCTGAATGTCAAAACTAGCTATTTTTGTTTTGACGGATACGATCTACACGCAGAACAAGATAGAAAACGCAAAAACTGATAAACGGAAAACACGATAGGATACAGGCACGATACGAAAGGATACACGCACCATAGGACACAATAGAATTGTAAAGAATAACGATGCGGGTACTGCATTCGTATGTACATTCTAGTAGTCTTTTCGACTTCTACACACTTCTTGTACCAATTTCAAAACAATATATTTTTTTCATGAATGATGAGCTTTCTTTTTTTTAAAAAATTGTTCAGATGGATACTCAGGATTTGGGTCTAGTTATATATTTTATAGACCATCGCATGGACAAGTCCCAGTTCCGAGGGTGTTTATTATTCATGAATATAATAGTTCAATTTTTAGCTTTACTGGTCAGAGACCACAAGAGCTTATGCGATAGTAATACGTCCGGCGTCCGTCCGTCTGTCTGTCTGTCCGTCTGTCTGTAAACAATTTTTCAAAATGCTACTCCTCTTACAGTTTTAGTCTGATTTCAATATAACATTGCACACAAGTAGACTACACCAAGATACACAATTCTGTACATCGTTTTTTGATTTCGATAAAAGGTGTTGCCGTGGTAACTAAAAATAGAAATTTCTGTGAAATTATTACAAAATGCCACTCCTCCTACAGTTTTGGTCTGATTGCAATATAGGCTAACTTAGATACATAATTCTGTGTATCGGTTTTTGATATCGATCAACGTTGTTGCCGTGGTTACTAAAAATAGAAATTTCTGTGAATTTTTTTCAAAATGCCACTTGTAGTGGCGCCGGAATTGATTCCGGATTAGGTTCGAGTATTACTTTGTTTACTGTTTGTTCCGGCATAGGCCATGCTTGTTTTTCTACAAAACTTTGATCTTTATTTTGGTGTTTGTGCCCCTAAAGAGTACGTACACTGTGTATATTTGTCATTTGTCATGTTATTGATTATAATACGTAATGCTTTCACACTGTTAGCGATGCTCATGCTTGTTTTCATGATTTGAAATGTGCACTTGTTATTTTTGTTCGTGTATGGCGTGCCTGAATTGTCATCATTTGATAATTTGATATTAAGCGATAGTATGAATATCTTGTATTGTTTTGTGAGATTATATTATGTAATTAATGTTGTCCTCACATGTATTTTTCAGTTTCCACCCTCGGTGAGAGAGGTTTGTGGGTTAGAGCAATAAACAATTTTCCGTAAATTTTGTTGACTCGTGAACACTTACAGTGGAAATCTTAGGCACAGCTTTCTTCACTCTCTCTTCAATATGGCTCACGGATTTACTACAGAAACAAATCCTGAGATGTCCCACGACCTGCGGAAAGACAGAGGGCTATCTGAACTTGGATCGGAACAATATACTCAGACCGTTACATCATATTCAAAGAGGCTATTACAGTGCCAAAGCGATATTGACAACATTTGTGATTTCGTCGCAAAAAATCCAGTGCATCTTAGAGATGTGAACAGCATCATAAACAAACTGGACAAAAACATTAGTGAGTTCGATAAGCTATATACTAAATACTCAACTTACCTGAGTACCCTGAGAACATCAGACAGTATACAAGAGAATTCTAAGTGGAAAGCAGTTCTGGACTCTACTAAGACCAAAGTGTGTGATGTTATTAAGAGTTTAAAAGTTCCGAACAAGCCTTCATCTACGACGATGTCCGGCCGACTTAGTCACCGTTCCAAGTTATCGTCCTTTCTCTCTCAAGGAGGCACAAAACAGCTAGGGGAAGCCGTACTGAAACACTCTGAACGCCTCTCTTCAGCAAAAGCTCGCCTTAAGTTTGCGGCAGAAGAAGCTGCTCTCCTCAAACAGGAAGCAGAACTTAATGCTAACAAGATCATTCTTAGTACGAAACGTGAAGTTGAAGAAGCCAAATGCAACCTTGAGGCATTGTACGACATGTCGGATCTGGGAGAGAGCTATGCTCCACCATCCAGTGTTGAAGACAACCAACTCGAAGCAGAATCAGTACTTCAACGTACAAAATCTTATGTTGACCCTCAAGAAGATACAAATTCCCAAAGCCAAGACCGTCCTCCTACTGAGGATGAAAGTGAGTCTAATTTACCCCAGAGACAGTTGGATAACACAGTAGAACCAACATCTTATTTTGTTCCCTCTGCGAATGGTGTCCAAGCAAATAACATGAACAGTACAGGGTTCAATCCGCAAACACCACATACTGGACTTACTGACATGAACACATGCTCGGAGTTTGCTAAAGTCTTCGCCAAGAAGGACTTAGTTTCAAAGATACACATCTTTGACGACAATCCAGAGAACTTTTCCTCATGGAAAGCCTCATTCAAAAATGCAGTGAAAGAACTTAGTCTCACACCCATGGAGGAGATGGGCCTGTTGATTCAGTGGCTGGGGAACACCTCATCAGCAACTCAGGCAAAGAGTATCAGAAACGCTAACGCCTCGAATCCAGGTCGCGGGTTACAACGTATATGGGATCGCCTTCAGGATCGCTTTGCTAATCCGGAAGTTGTCGAATCTGCCATCAAGAGGAAACTCGCTAAGTTCCCTAAGCTAGGAAACAAAGACAATACAAAGCTATATGAACTCTTTGATATTGTGTCAGAAATCGAATCCTTGAAGGAAAACCCTGTCTACTCAACATTGCTCGCTTACTTCGATTCATCGTCAGGTGTGAACCAAATTGTGGCCAAGTTACCTCATTACATCCAAGAAAAATGGGTGACGGAAGCAACAAACTACAAGCAGAGGACTGGACATCCATATCCTACATTTCCTGTGTTTGTGGCATTCTTGGAGAAGATCACAAAGATGAAGAATGACCCTAGTCTACAGTTTGACACCTTACCTGACGCTAACAGAAGCGAACAGCAGAAGGTACACCCAGTAAAGCTGCAAGGTCGTAAGAGTAACACTACCGTGACTGCATTTAAAACACAACTACAAAGCTCTGGAACCCTACTTAAAGACAGTGGTTCTTCTTTGGACAAGTGCCCTATTCATGAAAACTCTAAACACACATTAAATGAGTGTCGTTCATTTCGTGCTCGACCACTAGATGAGCGGAGAACATTCATCAAGGAAAAGGGCTACTGCTTTCGTTGCTGTGGTCCAAAGAAGCACATGAGGTCAAAGTGTAATGAGACTGTCCTATGTTCTGTTTGTAAAGGCTCTGATCATCCATCAGCCTTACACAAAGATCCTGATAACACCTCACTGGCCGTAGAATCCCATGAGGGGGAGAGGCTCCCAGTTGTTAGTTCCAGCTGCACTCAGATCTGTGGGAAGCCATTCAACACCAGCAAGTCATGCGCAAAGATCGTGAAAGCCCTTGTGTATCCAAAGGAGAAACGTGACCTTGCTAGATATATCTACTGCATCATTGATGATCAAAGCAGCAACACTCTCGCCACTTCCAGATTCTTTGATTGTTTCCATGAATACGGTCCAGACCACCTGTACACGTTGAAATCATGTTCCGGTGAATCTGTAAACAGTGGACGTAAAGCATGCGGATATGTGATAGAGTCTTGTGATCAAGCGCAAGTGTTCAGATTACCAGATATCATAGAGTGCAACGAGATTCCACAGAATCGCAGTGAGATACCATCTCCAGAAGTTGCGGCTATCTACCCACACCTTAGTGATATCACTCACTATATACCTACCATTGACAATCACATTTCGATTGAACTACTCATTGGTCGTGACCTTATTGACACTCATATAGTGCTTGACCAACGTGTTGGTGTTCCTTTAGGACAGAGATTACCCCTTGGATGGGTCCTGATTGGAAATTCCTGTCTAGGAACAGTTCACGAACAGACAGTTGTCACTGTCAACAAGACTGCCATACTAGCCAATGGTAGACCAACCTACCTGGAGCCCTGTGAAAGTTCCTTTTGTGTGAAAGACGACCCAGTGTTTAAGCAAACAGCATACGATGAATGTGAAGGGCTGTCGTTAGAAGACCAGGCCTTCCTGGATATCATGGACTCAGGATTCCAAATGTCTGAGTGTGGTAAATGGACAGCGCCTCTACCATTTCGGACGTGTAGACCCATTCTACACAACAATCGAGAAGCTGCAATGAAACGAGCTATTTCATTCAAGAACAGTCTTATACACAACCCAACCAAGGCAGCGCATGTCCGAGAGTTTATGCAGAAGATACTTGATAGACAGCATGCTGAACCTGTTCCTGTAACAACCAGTAACACAGAGAAATGGTACTTACCACTATTCAGTGTCTATCATCCCAAGAAGCCCAACAGCGTCAGGGTAGTCTTCGATTCTTCTGCGAAGTATTATGGGTATTCCCTCAACGATGTTCTTCTGAAAGGACCTCCTCTCTACAACAGTCTTCTTGGGATCCTGCTCCGATTTCGGAAGGAAGCAGTTGCTGTTACCGCGGACGTTGAACAAATGTTCCATAACTTTCTCGTTACTCCAGGACACAGAGACTATCTTAGATTCCTCTGGCATGAGGACAACGACATCTCTAAACCCTTAATAGACTATCATATGAATGTTCATGTTTTCGGGAACAGCCCGTCGCCAGCTGTAGCCACCTATGGGCTACGCAAGGCAGTGGAGAATGCATGGGGGGATGTTTCTAAAACGCGTAACGGAACGGAAAACGAATATATTATTTCAGACTAAATCACAGAAAATATACAAATTTTATCCTAAACGATATGTCATATTACATATTCAATTCCCCATTGTTAAATACAGGCTGATTTAGTCATGTTCAGTCTCTTATTCACGAAAATGTCTAAGATAGCAGTGACTTAGAAGTGGGGGTGGGGGAGTGTCAAATTTACATGTACCTGAAAAGAATTTGCATCATTCAGTATTTTTTAATACTAAATGACTGCATTAATTACATAAACAAATAGGGTGGGGTTTCAATTAACTTTTCTAATTTCTATATTAAAAAGGTTAAGCCTCGCTTGAACTGTTTACAAATGTTAATGTTAATACAATTTTAGATTATTTACATGAAACTGTAAAATTTAATGGTACACAGTACAATATATTTGGTTGATAAACACATAAGTTTTATTTTAAACTGTTTAAATTTTTTTAAAGATTTTCAAGTCCGTCGGATGGGACGTTAAACGGTGCCCCGTGTCACAAGGATAACAACCCCCTTGGCACGCAAAAGATCGTTTCTCTGGTTTTCGGAAAAGAGTAGGCGCACTGGGAGCCGCGAGAAAAACGAAAAAAATCTCAAAATTGATCATTTAACATAATTTCCTGCCGAAATATGGCTGAAATATTGCCGACTCGGCGTTTAACACCAATCAATCAATCGAATATAAAAGGGGGAATGTTAGATGAACCATTGTAAGAGAAATGAAATGTAAAAAATAAATCTAAATATTATGATTACAGCAATCCTATCCGGAATAAACACCGCTAACACCTACTCGTTAAAATTTTATACAAAATAAAGTCGCCTCCTATTGAAATTCTGGAGATACTCTAAAATTGGAAAGTTTTTTTTGGTAGATTTAATGTAGCATCTTTACATTCAGTATTCTTAAAGTTTGTTTGTCTGTGGTACATGTGTGTGTGGAGGGGGTATATGAATGACCCGTAAAACATTCGAGTTTGGATTTCCGCTAAACGTCCACCCCTCCTCTTTTGTGTCCAAAAACACGTAAGATTTAATAAATCATTTTTTGGTGTAAGTGTACATGTGGGCCCCTAGTCCGAATGCTTCCACCCTTACCAAGATTTCTGGATTCGCTACTGCTTGCATAATCTGAATGTCAAAACTAGCTATTTTTGTTTTGACGGATACGATCTACACGCAGAACACGATAGAAAACGCAAAAACTGATAAACGGAAAACACGATAGGATACAGGCACGATACGAAAGGATACACGCACGATAGGACACGATAGAATTGTAAAGAATAACGATGCGGGTACTGTATTCGTATGTACATTCTAGTAGTCTTTTCGACTTCTACACACTTCTTGTACCAATTTCAAAACAATATATTTTTTTCATGAATGATGAGCTTTCTTTTTTAAAAAAATTGTTCAGATGGATACTCAGGATTTGGGTCTAGTTATATATTTTATAGACCATCGCATGGACAAGTCCCAGTTCCGAGGGTGTTTATTATTCATGAATATAATAGTTTAATTTTTAGCTTTACTGGTCAGAGACCACAAGAGCTTATGCGATAGTAATACGTCCGGCGTCCGTCCGTCTGTCTGTCTGTCCGTCTGTCTGTAAACAATTTTTCAAAATGCTACTCCTCCTACAGTTTTAGTCTGACTTCAATATAACATTGCACACAAGTAGACTACACTAAGATACATAATTCTGTGTTTCGGTTTTTGATCTCGATGAACGATGTTGCCGTGGTTACTAAAAATAGAAATTTCTGCGAAATACTTTTAAAATGCTACTCCTCCTACAGTTTTAGTCTGATTTCAATATAACATTGCACACAAGTAGACTACACCAAGATACACAATTCTGTATATCGTTTTTTGATTTCGATAAAAGGTGTTGCCGTGGTAACTAAAAATTGAAATTTCTGTGAAATTATTACAAAATGTCACTCCTCCTACAGTTTTGGTCTGATTGCAATATAGGCTAACTTAGATACATAATTCTGTGTATCGGTTTTTGATATCGATCAACGTTGTTGCCGTGGTTACTAAAAATAGAAATTTCTGTGAATTTTTTTCAAAATGCCACTCCTCCTTCAGTTTTCATCTGATTTCAATATAACTTGGCACACAAGTAGATTACACTAAGATACATAATTCTGTATATCGGTTTTTGATTTCGATGAATGGTGTTGCCGTGGTTACTAAAAACAGAAATTTCTGTAAAATTGTTTCAAAATGCTCCTCCTACAGTTTTGGTCTGATTTCAATATAACTTGGCACACAAGTAGACTACACTAAGAACATAAAGAGACCATATCAAGGATCATTATTCTATTTATTGCTGTTAAGTTTCAATTCCCAACTGCTTGGTACTTTTCTCTTCCTTTTGTAGTAGGTTAAGCTATTCGACAGACATGACTGACGTACGACCTATCTATTTCCGATGTACCCGGCCATATGAGAACTAGTTGAGAGAACCAGTTTGGAGAGAGTTACGAGGATAGACGATCGACACCAGACGACGGTTTCACACAGACTTCTACGAACCTGGTAATTGTACATGTAATATTTTAAGGTCAATAAATATTACCACAAATGGCGCTGAGAGCAAAAGTTTAAGTGTGCTAACCGATAAATTTGAATCATTTCTAGATTGAGCAAGGTGAATTTTGTGTGGCGCATTTCGCTACCACGTGCTCGTGAATTTTGATCGACGCGTGTTATAAATGTAAAAATTAGCAAGACTCTGTATGAAAAGGATAATTTAATAAATACATCGATTTATTGAAGTAGGGATTTACATGTGTAGCTTAAATTCTCTGTGTTTTTAATTTTTGGGTTGATGCCAGTGTGAAATACGGTGGGAAAAACGTGACACAATACCTCACCGTGAATTTGACATAGGTACTTTTAGAGAAGTTGAGCACAGTATTGATACCGGTAATGCGCAACCTATAAAACAGCGAATGCGAAGGACGCCATTACAATTTGTGGAGGAAGAAAAACAGCAATTATCACGAAAGTTAGCATCTGGGGTTATTGAGCCCAATGTTTCAGAGTGGGCTTCAGCACCAGTACTCATAAGAAAATCAGATGGCAAGGTGAGATACGCGATAGATTACCGTAAACTCAATACGGTGATAAGGAAAGATGTGTATCCTTTGCCATTGATCGAGGAATGTTTGGATACATTGGTCGACAATGAATGGTTCTCTAAATTGGATGCTAACAGTGCCTATTGGCAAGTAAGAGTGAAGGAAGATGATCAGCCGAAGACTGCCTTTATTACAAAATATGGTTTATTCCAATTCACACGCATGAGTTTCGGACTGTGCAAAGCCCCTTCCACGTATGCACGTGCCATGGACCTGGTCTTGCGTGGACTGAATTGGCAAATTGTGCTTTGTTTTTTTGACGATATACTAGTAATGGGAAAGAATTTCGAGGACCATGTGTGCAACTTGCGGGCTGTGTTTGAGCGTTTCCGTCAGTACAGAATTAAACTCAAACCCCGGAAATGTGATTTATGCAAAGAGGAAGTAAGTTTTCTTGGAAGAAAAGTGAACAAATGTGGTATGGCCATAGGTGAAGAATATGTGGAGGCTATTAAAAACTGGAAAGTACCAACAAATACTAAAGAAGTAGAACAGTTCCTGGGATTTGTTAACTATCATCGGAACTTTATCAAGGGGTATTCATCAATAGCAAAGCCACTGACTATCATCACAGGGAAGAAACCTTTTACGTGGGGCCCTGACCAGCAAGAAGCATATGAGACCCTTAAGCAGGTGCTTCAAAGTACTCCAGTTTTAACATTGCCAAATTCAACTGACAAGTTTATTTTGGACGCCTCCGACACCGCCATTGGTGCAGAGCTCTTGCAGATAGACAGATGGACAGGAGAAAGTTGTGGCATATGGCAGTTTTACACTATCTGCTGCACAGAGGAGATATTGTACTACAAGGAAGGAGTTGCTGACTGTTGTGCGATTCACACAACATTTTCGACATTATCTCCTCGGCCGAGAGTTTCTTGTGCGCACAGACCATAGCAGCCTAGAATGGTTGATGAATTTTAAAGAGCCACAAGGCCAGCTAGCTAGATGGCTGGAGGTTCTTAGCCAATATCACATGCAGATTCAACATCGTGCAGGAAGAAAACATATAAATGCAGATATTTTATCAAGACTGCCCACCAAATATCCTTGCAAGGAAATGTCCATCTTTATCCTCCCTACATCACTGCCATGTGGTGGATGTAAACATTGTGTAAATGTTCATGAGAAATGGCAGGATTTCGTAAAGGTTGATAATGTAATACCCTTAGCTGGAGTTCAGGCCACAGAAATTAAGACCAAGGGAGACATGAACCAGGAAGCTAGTGAATTACCGGACAGGATATTCCATGGGCCCAAAGAGTCAGTTGCAGAAGTCTATACAACAGATGAAGGGTTGCAAGTAAACACTGTTTATGGTATTCAGTACACAACGGAACAATTGTCCGCTGAACAAAATAAAGACCAAGATTTGCATCTGATTCGTCAATGGCTTAAGAACAAAGAGGAACCAGCGGAAACGGACCTGTTTCTAGCGGATCAAGCAGCTAAGAAATATTTTGTTAACAGAGAACAATTCTTCTTAGATAGTGAAAGAGTCCTCAGGAATACATCTAAAAACAACCTTATCAGATTAGTTGTGCCAAAGTCCCTCATACAGGAAGTTCTCTCATTGAATCATGATATACCAATGACAGGTCATCAGGGAGTGGATAGGACAAGAGCAAGGATTAAAGAGAAATACTACTGGTACAAAATGAATGAGACATTTAAAGCTTATGTTCAGTCCTGCAACACCTGTAACAAGAATAAGAAAGCTTCCAGGAAGGCGAGATGTCCCTTATCACAGTACCATACAGGCGTCCCGTTTGAACGGGTGTACATTGATTTCATGGGACCACTTCCTAAGACAGCAAAGGGAAATACTAATATTCTGGTATTAGTATACCAATTCACTAAGTGAGTAGAAGTCTTACCACTGCCGTCTCAAACAGCAGAGGAAACAGCAAGGGCCATGGTCAACGAAGTCTTCACTCGGTTTGGATGCCCCCTTACTAGCGATCAAGGGAGGAACTTTGAAAGCTCTTTGTTTAAGTCCATTTGCCAAGCCTTTAAAATCCACAAAACAAGAACCACGCCATACAGACCCTCTGCAAATGGGCAGGTGGAAAGATTTAATCGCACGATTATGGATGCTGTCCGTTGTTTCGTTAGCAAGGCGCAAACGGATTGGGACGTCTATCTCCCTCAACTCGCCAGTGCAATAAGATCATCAGTCAACAGAATGACGCGACTAACCCCCAATATGATGATGCTGGGGCAGGAGATCAACATGCCAGCCGACTTGGTTTTCCATCCCCTATGGAAGAGACTAGTACAGATGAGGTACAATATGTCAGCAAATTGAAGGCAGCCATTACAGAAGCTCATGAAATTCCAAGACAAAAACTGAAGTCGTCTCAGGCATACATGAAAAGAGACTATGATGTTCGCATACTGAAAACAGCCTAGAAGCCAGGAGATTTAGTTTACATATTGGATATGGCTCGTTCAAAAGGGAAAAACCAAAAATTAGAATCTCCTTGGAAGGGTCCGGGTGTTGTACTGGATAAGATAACGTCATATGTCTACAAAGTGCAACTCGAGAAGGTGATCACTATATAGTCAATCACGACAGAATGAAAAAATGTAATGATAGAAAAACGCCTAGCTGGGTTCAAAAGAAACAGAAAAAGGTCTTAGATAGTACAACAGGTACTCTGGAAACAGGTAAACATGATGTTTTCTGTTTTTGCAGAAAAGGGGATAATGGGTCATTTATGATCCAATGCGATGGTTGCGATGAGTGGTATCATGGAAATTGTGTTGGGGTTTGTTCAGAAAAGGCTGACAAATGGACAGAATATTTTTGCCCCCTTTGTCAAAAGAAACGTCAAGTTTAGAGTACAGGTAAGAAAGAGAAAGGATGTAAATATATCATGTGTAAATATGTTTATTATTTTCTGTTTCAGGTCAAGATTTCCAGAATTGTTTTTAGCTCTACTGGTCAGAGACCTATGCGATAGTAATGCGTCCGTCGTCCGTCCGTCTGTCTGTCTGTAAACAATTTTTCAAAATGCTACTCCTCCTACAGTTTTGGTCCGATTTCAATATAACTTGGCACACAAGTAGACTACACTAAGATTCATAATTCTGTGCATCGGTTTTTGATTTCGATGAACGGTGTTGCCGTGGTTACTAAAAATAGAAATTTCTTTGAAATTCTTTCAAAATGCTACTCCTCCTACAGATTTGGTCCGATTTCAGTATAACTTGGCACACAAGTAGACTACACTAAGATACATAATTCTGTGCATTGGTTTTTTGATTTCGATAAACGATGTTGCCGTGGTTACTATTTTTCTATTTATTGCTGATTTAAAGTCTGAAGTCCCAACTGCTACTTTTTTCTTCCTTTGTTTTAAGTATAAACCAGTAGAGCTACAGTCTCGACAGAGACTTCTGGTTGTAAGATAACCGTGTGTACGGTTTCATTGAGATTGTTATAAGAAAATGTCCAGTGATGGTGAGTTGTTGGAAGAGGACAATACCTATGTCCAATATGGGGACACGGGTGAGCTGATTTTCAATAGAGAGGAGGAGAAGCCACAACCCATTAATATCAAGGAGATCTTCGCAGAAACAGAAGAAATAACATCTGAATCGGACTGGTCAGAGCACTCCTCCCCAACGAAGAAGGCAGTCGAAGTAGAAGAGGGTAGACACAATAGGATGACGGACAGAGGAAGGGATGTTCGCTCCCGAGATTCTAGTTGTCCGGTTCAGGAGTGCGACTTTGTGGGGGCGTAAACTAAACTTTCATGTCCAGTCTCAACACCTTCCTAGGATTTTGTGGGATAATCCCCAGCCACCCATTAAAGATGATAAGGTAAATGAGTGGACGGAGTGGAGGTACCAACTCCTGCTCTTCCTTGCAAGATGTCTTGTGAAGTCTGAGTCAGTGGAAGATTTGGCGAGATGGACTGAGGAATTTGCATCCCCATTGGTACCTGTCCAGTCACAGAGTCAGATTATTGCCCGTTCTCAGGATCAGATGAGAAAGTTATCCAGGTGGATGAGATGGGTTGACCCTGGTACCTTCGAGTTGACACCTATCAATTCTCTGAGCGTGTTGATTCACTGGAGGTACCAGGTCATATACTATCATTACCTGCAATCCGCAGAAAGAGTTCAGTATTTAAACTTTGGCCATGAATTTATGTCATTTGTGGAAAATGTGAGGGAACCCGATTTTCCCTATGCACTGTTACATTCAAGAAATGCCAGAATATTATCGGACAGAGCTCGTGAAGATGTGACTTCTGAGGAACCTTCACAAAAAGTCCCTCGGCTGTCTTAGTAAATTATGAAGGATAAGGTTGTGTGTTTGAAGCTACGTGTATATATGTGTACATAATAATTTCCCCCCCAAGCATAGTTCAGATAGAAAACTGAGCTAAAGTGGTGTTGACAATTATTTTCTGTTGTTCTTTCCCTAGAGATATTCCCGGTTATGCGGGAAGAGTTTAGATTTTTCATTATATGTTGAATGAAAACAACTGTTTTCTAGCTAGGATGCAGGGGCATCCCAATTTTTTAAAAGGGGGGAAAATGTAGTAGGTTAAGCTATTCGACAGACATGACTGACGTACGACCTATCTATTTCCGATGTACCCGGCCACATGAGAACTAGTTGAGAGAACCAGTTAGGAGAGAGTTACGAGGATAGACGATCGACACCAGACGACGGTTTCACACAGACTTCTACGAACCTGGTAATTGTACATGTAATATTTTAAGGTCAATAAATATTACCACACTTTGATATAAGTACAAACCAGTAGAGATTCAGTCTCGACAGAGACTTCTGGCTTTATTTGATATGGCTTTTATATAAAATATATTGCTTTATATATCAGATTTATATCGATTTTAGGTCATTTGTTTGACATAAATTTTCCGTAATTCCGTTCCGCGTTTTAGCAACACCCGGTCAGGGGCATCTTCCCAAGTCAAGAGTTTCTGATCCGCTCCGCTCCACATAAACCCTTGACTGAATAGACCAAGCTTGATCTAGTGAGATAACATATATTGAACTCTACTGACCTCTGCTATTGGCCAATCAACGTAAACGAATTCAACAGAGAATTCGAGATAATATTGGAAGATGGTAATAGATTCAATAAAATTCAACTAAAAAGCTGAGAAAAACCTTTAACTGGACTATTTAAAGATAAACATGTTATCCTTGGGACTTTAACAGGCTTGTTTTTCTGTTTAAAATTTATTTTAAGTTTGAATAAAACACTGATTTTAATTGGTTCATGCAGACTTGCATGAGGCCAATCTTGTAAATTTTGACCAGCTATGTTCAGCCAACCAAATCAGGGACATTTAAACGATAAATGTTTCGTACAAATGATTCCTGCAGATCACACGCCAAATGCGCCCATCTTCTTTTCTTAATTTTCTCCCTTTGAAGGAGGACGTGGCCCTTCACTTAAACAGACTTGAATCCCCTTCAACCAAGAATGCTTTGTGGCAAGTTTGAAATTGGCCCGGTGAGTCTGAAAAAGTCGAAATTGTGAAAAGTTTGAAGACAGACAGACGGACAGATTTTCAGACGGAAAAAAATGTGATCTGCTAAAAACCTATCTGCTGTTATGACCGCACCTTAATTACCCCGAAAGGCTAATAGTATTGTTTGAGCAAAACTGTAGATGTTACTAGTATTACTATGGTTACATGTCATGTCCATGATGAATTTGATGAGAAATGTTTAAGATTATATTCTCTATACACTCGTATATCAGACTCTGACACACCTTTGTGGCCCATATTATTACTAGTACTCCAAGAAGATGTATTCATATCAATACGACTAACCATTGTAATGCTGTTTTGAAGAAGATTTTAGTTTTTTTGTTGTAAGTTTCGAAGTAGATTTTTGATACCCTTACTGAAGTCCAATACAATAAATTCACTCTATATTTGAATAATATTTCAGGGTATTGAAAGCAGGATCCGAAAAATTAGGTATGTATTATTTATCAATACGGTGTCGTGTAGTAAACCTTCCGCATAGCAATCCTTCTCCCGGAAAGTTTATTGTAAAGTAAAGCTTCCTCCTCAGAATATTAACTTGTTATAAAATATTTCTCTCGTATAACGTACTATCTGTATGAATGGTTTACGATGTGCCAAGGTCGTCCGCTTGGCGCATTGGTAAGAGCATTTACTCTAGATTTGCGGTGTTAGTGTTGATCTTATAATGGATTAATCGATTGTTTGTTGTTGAAAATCCCATTCAAGAATTTTTCACTCATGAAGATACGTTATCATTTTACAAGTTAAAGGCTTCAAATTTTGATTATTACTCGGCACTTTGGGTGGCTAATTGTATTCGGCGCGTCGGCGCGCCAATCTCATCCCACTGTCACAAAAGTATTTTCTCCCTGCATTAAAACACTCAAATGACAGCGATTTTCTTTTCTTATTTAATGAAGCTTACAGGGAGTAAGGTACCAAAAGGGAGTTGGGGAGCGTTTGGGGAACATCTGTAACGGTTCCCGTTACAATTAGCCCTAGTTTCCAATGTTTTTTACCAAGTGGTCCCATTGGACTAGTCATTGAAACTAATTCAAAGAAGTTTAGAGTAGAAAGGGATCTACCAGGAGAAATTTTCAAAAATATAATTACCGGAAGAGTAATTTTTTTTATTAATTAAGAATGCATTGAGGGCTATGGGAACCAGCAATTTTTTTAGAATAGAAATTTAGATACTATGTTTATCAAAAAATGCTATTGTGGGAAGATGGTTAATGACTAAGAATATAAAAATGGTTAAATTCTTTTCACCTGATAAATTAAAAAAAAAAGAGTTTTATTTATTAAAAGCAAAGGGTATAACTCTTCAAAAAGGTGAAGGTAAAAAAAAAAAGACACCTTCCGCTCTTACGTTTTGAGACTAAACCATGAAAATTATGTCTACATATATAGCGTATTCAGCCAATATTTATCTGTTATGCATTCGGATTTATATGGAGTTGTAGCGTAACGTAATACTGAGCTGTCTGGAGCTCGGGACCTTTTGTTATAAAAGGCGGACCAATTATGTTATAGTATTAGGTATAACCGGACCTTCAAGCGAGGTGGACCAAATATTATGCGACACCGGTCTCCACGTCCCGCAGTGGGATTCATCCCGCGACGTAAGGAGCAACTCCTTACATGTACTTCGCGGCTCTGGAGTAGACGCTATAACCACTGCGCCACGTGGGCGACTAAATGATTGTATTACACAAGCTTTGTGACACTTTTTAACCCATTGTACTGAACGTGCTATGAAAGAAATGACGATGCAATTTAGCATGAAGGTTGTAATTATCAATTTCATTCGGTTAAAATAAAATTTCTAAGCAGTGAACAACCTAGGCTACGTCATTATTGTTGTTTAAGAAACACAGCAAGCGTGTTAAAAGTACATGGGAAGTTCACTTTAATATAGCTAGGTTTTAATGAATTGAAATGTTATTATGCTGGCGAGGTGCATCTGGTTCTTGGCCGACTTAAATTGTTTGTTTATTGAAAAAGTAGGTTCAGATTTTGGGGACAAGGTTTAAAAAGAACAGTGTAACTTTGAAATAAAATTGATACTAAAAAGAAATTTAGCTTTAATATTTGCTTGGGTTATTTTTTCGGAAGCGAGTATTGAATTATAAATAATTTTTCGGAATTGAGTTTTAAATTATATACAATTATTCATTTAAAACTAAAACATTTGTACAGTCACTTTGAGTGGCAATCCTTTGATTTGACAAGGCGTTTAACCGTCCCATACGTTTAATAAATTGTTATTCTTAATCCATACGGTTACCGCATTTTGCTGACTCGCCGCTGAGGTCAGTCGAAACCACAGACAGATATAGGATAAGAGCAATCGTATTTGGTAAAACTTTATGAACTGTCGGCACACTGTGATTAACCGAATTTTTACTTTGAATGAACGTTTAAAAAAAATATTCGTGGACCGCAGTAGAGTTCGTGTTGGTACGAAAAGCTTCTTGACTGTGCTACAAGACATTTTGTGACAAAATAAGAATTTATCAATTGAACACAGGTCGCTCAAAAGTGCATCGCACGGTACTGTTAATCACAATCTGTTGTATATCACAGCGATGGTTTAGGGATGGCAACAGCGCCACTGGAATGAGTCAGAAATTCATTTAAATTTGATATTAATGATGAAGAGGGGAATAGAAAAGCATTATATATATATATATTTAAGTTTTTTTCATTTATTCTTTTTAATTTAATTAACCCAATTTAAATCGACTAATTCAAAGAGAAATTTTTTTTTACAATTTTTTTTTCATTACAAGTTTTTATTTTGATTTATTGCTTGGACATTTCTTTTCTTGGTAATTTGATCATGATGGAACATTTTAAAGCTACTTTAGTTTCCTGTGGAAATAACTGAAATTTGATTTAAAGTTAAAAAAAAATCTAGATGACATTTTTTTTAATGAATTGTCCTGCGTTTTTCAGCGTGTTTTCTCAAAGCTGATAGATCGAAAATAAATAAAATGAAATAGTGTCAATCCCTTGGGGATTGGTGAAGAAAAAATACACAACTTAAAACCACAAAAGGAATTTAGGAGAAGCATTTCGTTTCATTTGTGTGCTTGGATAAGTTTTCCAAAATGCGTAAGAATTTCAATACTCATTTTTCTTTCCCGGCGAATTTTTTTGGGTTGTATGTATGGCAATATTAATTAATTTCTTGTTAATATTAGGAACGATCAATAAATATAATCTCCTGCAAATGAAAAAAAAAATTAAAAGTATTATCGATGATGAGATTATTTCATTTTTAGTGAAATTTAGTGAACAAGAAATGAGAATATTTTTCATATACATGTATTGTTTTCAAAGGTATAAGCAATATTAATATTTTACATTCAATAGGTTTCGACTACACTATTAGTACCTCTAATAACTGAAAATCCTTTTAACTATTATGTAGCTTCTGAATATTTCCCCCCCCCCCCCCCGGCCGATATTTTGAATATAGTATTATACTTGTAATTTGTATATTATAACGAAGCCCGATTCAGACCGAAAATAATTCAGAGAACTAAACTCTTTGTTTCCAACAAATTTAATTTGTATAAGTTATGCTGGTATAAATACTAAATATCTAGACTATTTTTTTTTCTTGTGTTGCCAATTATAACGATTAAATTCCCTTGAAGGTCTCTTTTTATTAAATAATGATCATACATACAGGTATGTATACTTTTCAGAATCACTTTCATTAATGTGAGGATCAATACCCCGGTATCTATTTTTTCCATAGGGAATATACGCAGTTTATTTAAGGTTCTGTTTTTATTTTCTTATTTAGAGTATGATATTTTAATTATAATAATTATTTTAAATAACAATTAAAAGTGCGTTTGAGGAACAAAATTAAAAGTGCCAATATAAAAATAACAAGTAAGATCATTTGCAGATATTTATGCAATAAAATAAATATCCTGATGCATAAAGCATATTTTCCTGAGCAGAATTAAAGAAAAGTTTATAACGCTTTTTATACATTTTATCCATAAGAAGTAAATCATTCTTATATTGTTTATTTGATGTGAATTGTTTGTTCCCCCTTAATTTTTTTTTTTGATAATTTGTATTAGAACCAATTTGAGTTAAATATACAGTTTTTTCTTCGTGATTTTTAGAAGACTTTTTTTTATTGGATTTAATTGTTGCTTTTATTTTAGTTGCGTTTATTTTTTTATAATATTTTTTCCCCACTTTTTTTTGGGTTGATCGTTTTTTGTGTTTTTTTTGTTTGATTGTTTCTGTGCAATTACGCTATTTGACGGCTTGGAAAAAAGTAAATAAGCAAGGAAACTTGCATATAAAGTATTACAGTAAACATGGAAAATAAAACAAAAGAAAAAATATTCGATTTGAATTATAAACACGTTTTAAAAAAAAAAGGAAATAAAATATTGCGAATAAAATTACAATGGATCAAAACACATACCGGTTTGAAATCGTTGCATGAAAAATAAAACCCCGTATGTGTTAATAAACAAATGTGTTGAAAAAAAAAAGTTTAACCCCCCCCCCCTATTTGCTCATTATTGAAAAGCTGTTAATGCAGAGTAAAGGTCTAAATTTTTGACCCTCCTTAAAAAATTCGATCAACCAAAGAAAATTATAATAGATAAAAACACAAACATGTACCAGTTTAAAATCGTTGCATGAAAAATAAACATTTAAGATTTGAAAGGTTGGTTTTCGGACCCGCATTAAGTTTGATAACTTTATTAAATGTGAAATTTGTATTATATCGATGATATTATTTCAATAAGAAAAAGAAAGCAGGTGGGAAAGAGTTTAATTTTTTAACTTTTTATTGAAGAAAAATTATACTTTTCATATTTAAGTTTAAAAAGGTTGGATTACAGACTCGCACTAAATTTGATTACTTTCTTTAATGGTAAATTTGTACTAAATTGATGATATAATTTCATTAATAAAAATAGAGAAGGCGGGAAAGAGTTTAATTTTAATCTTTTTATTGAAGAAAAAAAATTCTTTTCATATTAAGATTAAAAAGATAGGTTTTCGGACTCGCACTAAGTTTAATTACTTTATTAATCCAGAAAGAATGAAAAAAAAATAATCCAGAAAAAAAATATTTTTTCACAAATTATTCCAGGTACTTTGGTCCAGGTGTTCAAGTGCCAAATAAAAGTTATATTTTTTTTCTCGAATACTATATTGGAGAAATTTGATTCAATATAATATGAAATATGCTTGCTAAAAGAATTATGAATCTTTAAAAAAGTTTATTAATCTCTACATCGAACTTAGAGGTATAAATTACCTTTAACCTTCTATATTCTTCTCTCTTTCATTTTTCTCTCTCTTTCTTTTTTTCTCTCTCTGTATGTTTTGTTTTTGATTTAGTTGGAAAAAGCTTATGCTTTTATTCTTAATAATATAAATATTTTTTTGTTTGATTTTCTTCATTTTGGTTTTCTTCGAGCTTTTATATATATTTTAATGAAAGTCGTTTTTGATTATTTTAATTGAACAGCTTTACATTTTTAATTAATTTTGAGGTCCGTCGGATTGGACGTTAAATGGTGCCCTTGTCAAGGATTACAACCCCCTTGGCACGCTAAAGATCGTTTCCCTGATTTTCGAAAACGAGACGGCTCATTGGAGGCTGTCGGAGAAACCCAAAACTTTACAAAATGTTCACATGATTTACTTTTTATCGCCGATACATGGATGGAATATTGCCGATTCGGCGTAAAACATTAATCAATGAAGCATTTTTGGGGGGTTTTTTCAATAAGGATTAATGAAGGAACCTGCATTATATATAAATACTAGCTATAGAGGTATTTTGGCCACTAAATGAGCTTACTTAAATGATACCCCTGTCTCCAATATGATTTAAATGACGAAGTCTATGTTTTTCTATGTGAGACCAAAAATAAGTATCAGATCCAAAGGTACACTAGGATGTGCACAATGGAATTATGTAACAAAGATTCTGTTAATGGTAATTAAATTTCATTAATTGTTATACGAGGAGTGAAGACATGTAAGAGATGGGGTACCCCAAAGCGTATATGTACGGGTATGACACCCCCATCACTGTATACCTTTCTGCTTTTCATGGAAAACAAGACAAAACCACTAAGATACGACGGTTGTCAACATAATTCGTAAACAATGGCGGTTTTGTCAAAATGAATGCATTAAGATATACTTATTGTATACCTTATACAACCCTGTTCATTTTATGACAACTTAATATTAATCTGAAACAAGTAAGGGCATATTCCACTGAAAATAACTTATCCCTAAAAAAAGAGGAAGTAATTATCAAAGAGTTTCCACAGAAAATAGACACATAATCTAAAACCCTAGTAATCTCATATATAAAAATAAGTTGAAGTTTAATTTTAATTTGCAGTTTCAGCATAATATCCATACAAAAATTATTTCTTTTTGAATGAAATCAATACCAACTTTACATGTCTGTATAAATTTGAATGAAAGGCAGTCTGATTTTCACACAAGTATGAATTAGATATGTTTCTGAACTTAAAATATGAGCATCAAAGTACAATAGATCATTTTATAAACAGTGTATGTACATGAATTTGGCAACTGCTCAATACCGCCATAATTCCACAGTCTTTCCATATGGTGTTTGTCTCTCAATATATTTGCTACTCAGGTGCTGCTTTGGGTACAATCAGTTTTTATAACGAAGCAGGCTACTCACACTTAAGTTGCTGCTACAGGGAGGCTGCATTTCATAAATTCTATGGTCGTTATAATAACCTTATTAGCAAATATAAACTATATCTGGGTCATATTTTGGCTGAGCTGTTTTAAACAAATTGTTATCATGCCTTTATTTCTTGTTCTAAATCTCATCAAGAAATGTTCAAGCTACGTGATCAATAATAGAGCTCATGGTGGGTGTTAACATTTATAGCAAAGGATGCTTACTTGTCCTTAGCACCTGATCCCCACCATCTCCTGAATTTCAAGAGGTCAGTGCTTAATTATGCTCTTTTTACAAAATACAGGTCTGATCGCATGAACTTATGCTCTTTTTACAAAATTGTATTTTTTGAAGTTTTAGATCGCTCGCTTCTTTTTTATTCACAGCAATTATAATATACATTGTATATTTTTGGATAAAAGTTGAAAAAGTATACAAATAAAAAGATATAATTTATTGTACAAAGCAGAAATATTTTTTTTCCAAGCGACTTCAACCTAAATTTCTCGAGATTAGACATAGATAGCTTTAAATACAAAGTTGTAATTAAATCTATGCATCATAAAAGGGTATGATGAAAAGTTAAGATAAATATTTGCACTGTTAGAGGTTTATTTCAGGCACAATTTAAATCACGAGTAAGGGAGATTTAAACACTTTTTTTTACCAAAACATGAAATTCTTATTGTGTTTGTTTTATCTATGAAGCACTTGAAAACACCAAAAGATGGTGGCGCCCAAGTTTGTTTCATACCAAAATATTTTTCATTACTAAATGTACGCCGCATCATTACAAGTTCCTTCACACCAGGCTGGGAAGGTTGTACCTCTTCTACATTGAACCTCAGACAACCGGTTAGCGAGGTGATGGCAGTTGTTGGTAAGCAGGTTGTAACTTCCATCTGTAATTTTTAGCACAACCTTCTATGCACTCAGAACTTAGATCGTTGTACCCGGCTTTGGAGCCTTCCTTACTCCCGCTACACGAACCCCCACCCCCATAATCGTGAGATTGCCACATTAGAGCTAGCTAAAGTCGGAACAAATAAATTAGAGATATTAAAAGCCAAGGTTTAATGTACTTTCATTTGATTATCAGACAACCAGCCTAATCAACTACGTTTTATATTTATAACCTGACTGATTCAAGACATTTGTATCAAAATTAAAGCCGCTTTAATTATATTCGTTTTTCTTCTTGAAAAATAATTGTCCATAAGTTGTTTCAACTTTTGTCAAATTACATGTATATCCCCAAAGTCTTTTTCTTGTAAAAGATATCAAAATTCAAAAGTTAAAAAAAATAATTCTTGTTAGGTCACACAAAAAATAATCCTATGTTGATATCTCGTGAGATCACCTTCGAAAATTTAAATTTGTCACATACATGTATATCTCATGAAGAACAAACCCGAGCATTATTTTCACAATAAAGTACTTATACCTGTACATGGACAATACTTAAGCCTTCGTAACTAATCTTCCTTTAGAAAATATCTTTAAAAATATATATGATTTTCCTTTATCCTATAAATATGCATGTTTTAATGTAAAAATTAATATCATGTATTATATTCGCTTAATTTCTTAATTTTTAAAAGATAAATTATGACTTAGGCTTATACTAATGAAAAAAATACTCGGGTTTGAATTATCTTCATTATTAGACATAACCGATAAATTTATTTTTTTCAAAAAATGACTTCACAACAGATCTTTACTTTCCGTCAGGAAGTTCTGTTTGTCAATAAGGTTTTTGATCTACGTTTTCAATGTAAGGATTGTTCTAATAAACTACTAAATCAATCTTATAATTTAATTTTATATATTATATATATAATGACGTACTTTTATAGTCTAAGATAATATGTGCCTGTTTCGGATTAAGCGGTTTTAAAAATAATGAAAAATACTTATTTTCCAGCTGTATTTGTTTTGGTCCTTTCGTTTAAAGTCATCATTATTTACATACAGATTTGACGAAAATATTTCAGTAATTGTTCTTTCCCGATCATGACAAGGAGCACACGGCGGGTGTGACCGGTCGGCAGGGGTGCTCACTTCTCAATGGCACCTGATTCCACCCCTGATGCTTTGGAGGTCCGTGATTGCGCTGCTTCAATTTTGTATTGTTCTATGGACTTTTGAGCTTGAATACTGTTTGTAATCTCCATCTATTTCATTTCATCATAATAAATATCCTTCATTAAATTTTTAAATCTTGAAAGTACAGATACAGTATCGTGTTTCTTCTTTGAGCATAAAAATTAGCCACATTGGAAATAAGTGATTTTAAAGCACCAACAAACAATTGGAAAAGTTATTATACAAGCAATTTTATATACATAAATTTCGGATACAGCGTATCAAAACTTATTAAAGCTTTTAGACAGAAGGATCGTTGAAATACTAAGAAGCACTTGCATTAAAAATTTTAGTTTCCTCTGTATCCTAGAAATCGGTGGGACAAATCCAAAGTTCTTGCAGGAGCACTACGTTTTCCCCCTTTTCAGGCTATGTTATTCCATTATTTATACACTGAATTGCCGGATTTTCCCGTTATTTCCTGATGATGACAAGGAGCACACGGCGGGTGTGACCGGTAAGCAGGGGATCCTCACTCCTTTATGGCACATGATCCCACCTCTGATGTTTCGGAGGTCCATGTTTGCTCTGTTCTTATTTTGTATTGTTTTATGGACTTTGACACTGACTACTGTTCGTTATCTCTATATCCTTCTCGTATTACTACGCAGAAGAGATCAGTCGTGCCAAAAGAAAACGGATAATCTCCATCTGTTTGCAATACATTTATATTTCAGGGTGAATCTAATCTAATTTTTAACTTCTAATAGTTATCACGAAAATAGATTTGTCTTACCAGTATGGGCCAGTATAATTATCAAGATTAATAGTAAATTTTCTCAATGAATACTTCCACAATCATCACACACTTCGTTTAGAACAATCATTGTGTTTCCCTTTTAACCCCACGACAACCAACCATCAAAATTGAAAAATAAGGAAAATATGAGCGTAACAACCTGCAACTACAGTTGATATTTTGTTAAAACCGTCTCGTTTTCAAAAATCAAAAGCTATTATATTAATATTTTATTCAGATTTCAAAATGACTTGCTGTTAAAAATCGCATCTTGCTTCCTATAAGTTTTCGTTGAATTTTTGTTTAGATATTAGGTTTATGTATTTTCCTCTAGGATTGGAATAAGCACAAGTGCAAACACTGGGTGAATATTTGTTACTTTAAATTATTTCTTGTTAAGTTATGGTTATTTTATGTCATTGTAAACTTGACATGATTACTTAATTAATATGCAGTTTGTCAACACAAAACCTGTTAAAACACTAAGAAGCGTAACTTACGTGCAATATGGAAGTTGTATCACATCTAAAATACACCATGAAACAGAGAAGGATTCTGAATTTAAAACCATTAATTCTTAACGATAAAAAATTAATATAATTTAATGATTTGAGCTACTTGACATAATCTAAGGAAAATCCACGTATATTTTTTATATTAATCTCCTCAAAATAAATGAAATAAAAATGATTATGATGAACAGGAATCATGCCCAAAAGTTCATTCACAAAATATAAATCAGGAGAAGAGCAAAAGGGGATTTCTACAGACATAAGAGGAAAGATCAGGTACCATGTACGAGGGTTGTCTGGTGAAATCGTACTAGACAAAGCGTTTCTCTCGGAAAAATAATTGGCACATCAGCAAATGTTAATACATGTACATCCTATAATAGACAAAAAAAATCTACTCCTCCTACAGTTTTAATCTGATTTCATTATAACTTGGCACGCGAGTAGACTACACTAAGATACATAAATCTGTGTATCGGTTTTTGATATCGATGAACGGTGTTGCCGTGGTTACTAAAAATAGAAATTTCTGTGAAATTCTTTCAAAATGCTACTCCTCCTACAGTTTTGGTCTGATTTAAGTTTAACTTGGCACACAAGTAGACTACATAAAGATACATAATTCTGTGTATCGGTTTTTGATTTCGATGAACGGTGTTGTCATGGTTACTAAAAATAGAAATATCTGTAAAATGCTACTCCTCCTACAGTTTTAATCTGATTTCAATATAACTTGGCACACAAGTAGAATACACTAAGATACAAAATTCTATGTATCGAATTTTAATTTTGATGAACGGTGTTGCCGTGGTTACTAAAAATAGAAATATCTGTAAAATTGTTTCAAAATGCTACTCCTCCTACAGTTTTGGTCTGATTTCAATATAACTTGGCACACAAGTAGAATACACTAAGAAAATAAAGAGACTTTATCAATGATCATTATTCTATTTATTGCTGTTGTAAAGTTTCAAATCCCAGCTGCTTAAGTACTTTTATCTTCCTTTGCTATAAGTTCAAACCAGTAGAGCTTCAGTCTCGACAGAGACTTCTGGTTCAAGTTTGACGTCATTTTACTTCTTTAAACGTCGCCGTGTGGCTTTCACTCTTCTGGAGCGGGGCAGGTCTTGTCTTGGGCGAATGGTTGCACAAGATGTGTGACGAAGTGGTAAAGGTATCTTTGTCTCCCTTCTGTGATACCGCCAGGGGCTAACTGAGCAGGTAAATCATCTAAAGTTGATGCTGGTGCCCCTGGCATAAGAAGATTGACTTTGTTTTCTTCCGAATCGGCGCGTCGTTTCACAAACACATATCCCAGAGCATGGGTATATATACTGAATCTAAAGTGCTGATACTGCTGGATTCCCTTACAAACATAAAGCAATGAATAAAATAAAAATATATGATAATCTTAAAATTATTTTATTACACTTGTAATTTTGGTTGGATTTGAAGCTAAAAAATATACAGTTTTCATCTGTAATAAGCTTAATTTTTATAAAAATGAAAGAATACCGTTAGTGCTCTAAATCGCAGCGATAAGTAACTTTTCCAATCCCTCCATACCCAAGATATTCTGCTGAGAATTTAATGACTGTGTTTGACTTAGAGGACTTCTCTTTGACTCTGGCAATATCATCTTTTGTGTCACAATCTGAGTTTTATTATTTGTCCAAACCAGCGTCAAACAGACTTCTTAACATGCAGATGTTGTTAAGTACCATTATGTTCTATTAGCATTGAGTTTTTTCACGTGATATACATGTACATAGTTTTAATTAACAGCAGTACAAGGTGCGCAATTACTATTTGACCCTTAAATATTATCAAAGAGTCTTTAATGTACATGCAAACACCAAAGCGTTGGCACGTATTCGAACTTTCGAAGCAACTATTAATCATCTAAAACAACTCCAATATTAAATGTGAGCATAGAGTTATGTCTTTGGAATGCAATCTTTTAATTTCTAGAGCTTCAGTCTCGACAGAGACTTCTGGTTCAAGTTTGACGTCATTTTACTTCTTTAAACGTCGCCGTGTGGCTTTCACTCTTCTGGAGCGGGGCAGGTCTTGTCTTGGGCGAATGGTTGCACAAGATGTGTGACGAAGTGGTAAAGGTATCTTTGTCTCCCTTCTGTGATACCGCCAGGGGCTAACTGAGCAGGTAAATCATCTAAAGTTGATGCTGGTGCCCCTGGCATAAGAAGATTGACTTTGTTTTCTTCCGAATCGGCGCGTCGTTTCACAAACACATATCCCAGAGCATGGGTATATATAGGCCTACTGAATCTAAAGTGCTGATACTTCCCTTACAAACATAAAGCAATGAATAAAATAAAAATATATGATAATCTTAAAATTATTTTATTACACTTGTAATTTTGGTTGGATTTGAAGCTAAAAAATATACAGTTTTCATCTGTAATAAGCTTAATTTTTATAAAAATGAAAGAATACCGTTAGTGCTCTAAATCGCAGCGATAAGTAACTTTTCCAATCCCTCCATACCCAAGATATTCTGCTGAGAATTTAATGACTGTGTTTGACTTAGAGGACTTCTCTTTGACTCTGGCAATATCATCTTTTGTGTCACAATCTGAGTTTTATTATTTGTCCAAACCAGCGTCAAACAGACTTCTTAACATGCAGATGTTGTTAAGTACCATTATGTTCTATTAGCATTGAGTTTTTTCACGTGATATACATGTACATAGTTTTAATTAACAGCAGTACAAGGTGTGCAATTATTATTTGACCCTTAAATATTATCAAAGAGTTTTTAATGTACATGCAAACACCAAAGTGTTTGCACGTATTCGAACTTTCGAAGCAACTATTAATCATCTAAAACAACTCCAATATTAAATGTGAGCATAGAGTTATGTCTTTGGAATGCAATCTTTTAATTTCGGACTTATAAAGTGCGTTTATTTTCCGGTGACTAAGTGAGTATTATGCAGTAAACCGACGAAAACCACGTGTCGCCATTGAATCGTAAACACGTAAAGAATGTCATGCTTTTGGGCTCATTCACTTGATTGGAGAACGGGTGTGACGAAGACATCGTCATGTGTTGAAAATTGCCTTCCATATAAGGTAGTGGTTTCGACCTGATGAATGAACACAGCACTAACAAGTTAAATTGATGCAAAGCATCAAATCGGCCGCAAACAAAATTCTGCATTTCAAAAAGTAATTTCACAATTTAAAAAGCATCTATGCTAGGAAAGCACACGATATTCAAAGCTCAAATAGTGATCTTTTTTATTTCGGATTGCCTTCAAAACAAAATAAATAATAATAAAAAAAAATAAGTAGAAATTTTAGTGTCTGTGCTCATAAAATGAATTTATCGATGTAATAAATTCAATGAGAAATGATAAGAATGTAGTGTCATCAAAATAAAGATGTTGGCTTCTCAAGAAGAACCACGTGCTAAAATACCCTGGATCTTTGTCGCATGATAATGTCACTGGATTCTGCAGGATAGGCTATGCTGCAAAGCACGGTGCAAAATGTAGAGATATTATCCTTATGTCATTCGCAGCTGTAGCATATTCAAAACAATTTTTTTTTTACAATTGAACTTTTCAATTCTTATTAACCATGCACTTTTACAACGTCATTATTATCCGGAAAATCATGACGATATTCTCCATTTCTTACACACTCCGTAGTCGGGGAGTATCTATTGTAAACTCTTTTTGTATAACCATAAACTGTCAATTATCTGATGAGAAATGACAATGAAGTTGAAACATAATTAACAACAAATAATACTTAGTTTAAAGTCATTTTGAAAATATTTTACTCATGATTTTACACATGTTATCATTCAAAAATTATTTTACTGAACGAATACAAAAATAACGTCTCATTTCCCCATGTGCGCTTTCTAACACAACCACAAATAGATCGGCCGCTGCTGGCCGATAATGATGGAGACAAAAGAGGAAGAGGAAAGAAGTTGTCTCCCATTATCAGTAGAGAACATTCGGGATGACAAAGGATAACTTTAAATTTTCCTCCAATGATATCCTCCAGAACAACAGGGTCAACATCTTCACTCCGTAACAGACCTTTCATGTCAATCTGATATACGGGAATGTTTCTTTATTTCAGAAGTACAAATAACTTGAAATAACTGACCAAAATAACTTACGGTATACGTTGAAATGTTGACTCTGAATTGCATGCCATTGCACTTTACACATTTCAGCATTTCACTCCATATTAAAGAAAGGCTCTGTATTGAATCAAGAGTAGATCTTGAGGCCCAGTAATCATAACAACAACATAAAAAAAAATAAAACATCAAAAACAACATTTTGAAGAAAAACATACTGTGTTTTCTGTATGGTAAAATAATTGTTGGTGCTTCCATGTGTTGTACTATTTGTATAAATTGTTCCAGCAAGACACAATCCCACTATCTACAATTTTTTTTATTAAATTCCACAAACTGCAAATCCTTAGACAGAGAAAATGTATTCTTAAGGGATGAAAAAAAAAATTGTTCATTCATTAAGCATAAAGTTATATTAACAGATATGATAAAGTACTTCCCGTTGATTGCCTCAGATTAATGCTTTCCATTTCACTTTCCAATCTGTAAATAAGCTATAAAAAAAATTAGATATACAAAATAAGGATGAATAAAATGATGAAATATACAAGATAAACATGGACCACAGTGCTCACCTGAGTCAAAACGGAACTACTTTAACCCCCACCCCACTCCCACTCCCGCAAAAAAAAGCGGTGTTTCCAGTACCCCATCTGACCTTAACCGTAGTAACCTCTGATTGATGCAACTACGTTTTCTTCCAAATCCAGATTTTGAACTGTACTTTGTTCACAGAACAGATTTCTCATAGCGCAGTCAAAAACATGCACGTCTCAGATATACTGTAATGTTCATTTCTATATGTGTATGAACATATGAAAAAAAAGTGTATTGAATAATTCAATGAGCTTTCATGATTTTTAATCCATTTCATTTTAAAATATTTACATCGGCCCATGTCTTTCCTAAAATAACAATATGCAACGAATTGCTTATTTTTTCCTTGTAACAGGCGTTACAGAATTTGATCATGTGACCAAGTTCACGTCATATCTCAATAAAACTCTAAAAATCTTATCTTATTATACACCCCGCTTGAGGGTATATAGTAATCGGGATGTCCGTCACGCTTTTGGGTACCCATCTCTTATCCGAAACATCACTGAATGAAATTTGAAGAGACTTTACATAATCTTCATTACATATTGACATTGTGGACTTCCTATTTTACATTTAAAAACAATGGACAAATTTCAATCAGAAAAGTTTTAACCTTTCGCTCAATACACAATTATTTTTTTAATGAATGCATCATTATACAGTTAAGATCTGCGTCCAAGGGGTATAACTCTGTCACAAATGGATTGATCGTACCAAAACTAATAGTTTACTTCGATAATCTTGTAATAAATCTGTGTACCAAATTTGATTTCAGTATGTCCAATGGTAGTGAAGAAAATGAACAGAAACTTGGTGGATTGAACAACCGACTGACAGACAGCAGCAAAGCAATGTGCCCTCCCTTCTTCGAAGGGGAGCATAAAAAAGAAAAAGGAAAACGTTGATTGATCGTGTTTGAGCATGTAACACTTACCATTGGTGAATACTGAGCGTTTTTCAACATTTTAAATGTATTCCAAATGTACCCTTTGGGTACCACTTACTTAGAGATATATTCTAAACAGCTTTTTACAGTACAATTGGTAACAAGGTGTCATGTTTTTGTGAGAATAGTTTGTTTGCTTTTCCTAGTTAATATAAAGGATCAGTAAAGATTTGAAGTAGCTGAAAATCTAAATTTTTCAAAATTTCCATAACAACAGAAACACATAGCAATGTAAATTTATTTGATATGTTTCTAGTATCAAGTGATAAGAATGGGTGACGTTTCCTTAAATCGATGACTATGCGTGGCGACGAAGAATAATGACTCTCTTAATTTCGATGAACGGTGTTGACGTGGTTACTAAATAGATTACACTGAGATACATAATTGTCTTAATTATTTTTGAATTTGATGAATTATATTTCCATGGTAACTAAAATTGAAAATTCTGTAAAATTTTATGAAAAAAGTACTCCTATATTTGTCGTTTTTAGCTCACCTTAGCTGAAAGCTCAAGTGAGCTTTTCTGATAACCCGTCATCCGTCCGTCCGTCTGTCTGTAAACTTTTCACATTTTCAACTTCTTCTCAAGAACCACTTTTAACCAAGCTTGGCATAAGGCATCCTTGGGTAAAGGGAAATTTAAATTTGTTAAAATCAAGGACCAAGTCCCCTTCCAAGGGGAGATAATCAAGAAAATACAAAAATAGGGTATGGTCATTAAAAAATCTTCTTCTCAAGAACCACTTGGCCAGAAAAGCTGATACTGATGTGGAAGCATTCTGGGGTAGTGAAGATTCTAAATTGTTCAAATCAGGACCCCCGGGGGTAAGGCGGGGCCACAATAGGGAATCCAAGTTTTACATAGACATATATAGGAAAAAAACTTAATGGGGAATCCAAGTTTTATTTTGAAGTATAAATGGTAAAATCTTTGAAAATCTTCCTTCTCAGGAACCATTTGGCCAGAAAAGCTGAAAATTATGTGAAAGCATCTTGGCGTAGTGAAGATTCTAAATTGTTTAAATGATGACCCCTGGGGTAGGGCGTGGTCACAATTGGTATTATATACAAAGGGAGGAAATCTTTTAAAGAACAGCATGGTCAAAGTTTTTCAGGTGAGCGATGTGGCCAATGGGCCTCTTGTATTGCAATCTTGCCACCAAAAGAGATTTAATCAAGGATCATTACCGGGGGTATTCTGTTTACTGCTGTTGTTAAGTTTTAAGTCCAAAATGCTACATTTCTCTTTGTTGTTAAAGTACAACTTTGAGAGGGCACTTTGAGATGGTTAGGTTTAAGGAGTTGAAAAAACGCAAAAGCCTCTTGGAACATTGCTCAGTTTGGAAGTGTTGATAATTTGCAGCCCTCTAACGGATATTTCGTTACAGTTGGAATATATTCTATATATTATGAAAGATTTGTCATAATAATAATTAATGGGATATATTCCATGTCAGTGGCGTAGCATCGTTTTTGAAAGTGAGGGGGCCAGGCAGAGAAAATTTTTTTTTATCCGGATACTACGCCCCTGCATGTTACACAATGTATGGAAGAAATTGTTCGATTGTCAATATCCGTGAGAAAAACTCTATGTAATGGGAGAAAAAATCACATCTGACATTTTTTCTCCCATGGTGGGATAGTTGGTGGGATTGAAAATCCGGCCATTCTCCCATGGGATTCTGAGTTTTAGGACTATAAATCTTTAGAAGTGGAGATGTTTGCGAGTTCAACCTTAGCCCCTGGGATACTGCTAAGAAATCCCACCAAGTGATATAAAAATGTTTTAGATATCATGATGAGAAATTTAGTAAAAAATCTGATCTACGTCGTGTCCAGAGTTAAATGTACTGTTTTAGGTCCCCTCCCGGATATTGTGGACTCTCAATTCAAAAGTATTTTTTGGCAAAGTCACGTTTCTCACGATATCCTAATTAAAATATCTTCAACTTTTGTAGAGATAACGACCAGAAAGCAAATAAATACAATTTTTATAATCCTAAGGGACATAACTCTAGATCCGTCAAAATTGCTCGGTTGTTCAAAAGTTGACCTAGATATTCTTATGATAAATCATCGCCCGCCTGGCGCAGTGGTTGGAGCTTCTGGTCTAGAGTCGCAAAGGGAGTGATCCTAAAGTCGCGGGTTCGAGTCTCATTGTGGGACGTTGAGACCGGTCCTTCGGATGATACCGATGTCCCGTGTTGCAGTAATTATTGGCTTGAAAAAGACCCTTCACTGTCCAATGGCCTTAGTGCCGAGTATAGGTCCAAATTTGAAGCTCTCCACCGGCAAGTGGTGGCGTCTCCATATGAGTGAAAATTCTCGAGAGGAACGTTAAACAACGATACATCAATCTCATTATTAATCTGTACACCAAGGGGATCGGGACCGTTCACGATAGCTCAGTCGTATGAGCATTCGCTGCGTTGTCGGGAGGTCGTGATTTCGAATCTCGGCCGCGCCTGACCTAAGTCGAAAAAAATGAGTAACAACAGTTCTTTCGCCGAGCGCTAAGAACTTGAAGTGAAATTTGTTTGTCTTTCGGATGAGACTTTAAAAACCGAGGTACTGTGTCGCGGCAGGCGTTAGCACGATAAAGATCCATTCCTGCTCAATGGCCAAAGGGCTAATTGTAGTCGGCGCGCTCGCGCAACAGATTTTGTTTAATAAATTTATCGCTTATACAGCATCGGGCTCGATATCCTCTACTAATTTAAGTACTGAGAGTACTGATAGGTATTGATTTTAATGACGGTTTCAATAAAATTTAATGTTTCACGCTTTGTTCACAACTTTTTCAAGTTATGTTCATTTATGCTCCATAAGGAAGATTGTTAGAATTAAATAAAAAAGAAAATGATACGATTATACAGAGTCAAAAAGGTAAGGTTTGTTTTGATTACAACATAACCTTAGAATGATATGCCAAGAAAGTGTAAGACTTTTTCTCTGTTCAATATTTTTCAATAAATTAATAAGATATTTTTCTGACCCAAAAGTTTGTTTAAAAAGGCTATTGATAGCAAAGTCATTTCTGTAACTAAAGTTTCTCCCCATCCTCAAGCCTCTCTAATAAAGACAACTTGAAGGTAATTCTAAGTAGTACTTTCATTTGAAACGTAACAAGGAATATTATTTTAACCTTGCTACCAATGTATGGCAGCTTATATCCATGAAAATCAAGTTTAAACTCTAGAGTCCAGGGTCATAACGTAATACTGGTAAGTTTTAAATCGATACATTGGCGTCGGAAGCAAATTGAAAGAAGGGAGGGGGGGGGGTAAGTGAAAGAAAAAAAATCGTACCTGAAAAATCTTAAGAAACAAAAAAAAAAAAAAGAAGGAAAAATTTATCTATTGTCCAAACACGAAAATCCTATTTCGTGTGTGTGTGGGGGGTGTGTGGAGGATCGAACTTCTTTCAATACAAAAAATTTCTGTTCTTTCAAACACTACTACCTACCCTTCTTCGACTACACTGCAACGTGCCTGTTGAAAGTGGGGGCTAAACCTGCGCCCCAATGTTTAAAATGGTGTCTATCTGTGTAAGCCCCCTCCACCGGTTCACAGGCCTATTATGTGTTAAACATAAAATAAATTTATAAAAACCAAAGCACTCAATATTTTTAAAGTGCTAAAGTTTAAGTTTGGAGATATATACGAGAGAGAGAAAGAGAGAGAGAGAGAAATAAGGCCAATTCCAAAATTCGGGTAAATTTTGAATTACTCTTGCACGAATTTGGTAAGGCATGCGTGGATCAAAGGGGATCCGGATCCCTTGAAAATTCAAATTTATTTTAACTTACATACATGTAGTAAAATTACTAAAGCTGTGCCTTGGACCTCTTCCCTTGCGATTTGAGCCACCACCTCCTTATTATTAAAAACATCATCAGGTAACTTTCTACAATTAAGGTAATTCCACCCTCACAATTCTAATGGTTCAAAGTACAAAAACTAAATTTACATTCGATTAATATACTTTAATTTTTCCAATTATTACAACAAATGTGTAGGTCACCATATCATTAAAGATGGAAAACATAAATAAAGCGAAGTATGTGTCAACAAAAAAATGGAAAAAGTATCATGAAAAATATGTAAAAACTAGTTAAAATGCATAATTCTGATGCTGAATGTTCCTAAATATTTCCTACTTATAACATAATTTTTAATTGTGAATATCAAGGAAACTATTTTATATTAGAAGAACAATAAAGCAAATGCCTGAATGAAAACCCCTGAGGAGTTATTGCCCTTGTCAACATTTTTTAAAGAAGGAATAATGGACTAAATAAAAAATACACATTTTTTTTAAATTCGTTTAATTAACAATATTTATCAGTACAAGAAAAGCATTCCCCCAAAAGATATTGTTCTATCAGTTATGAATTTAAACTAAGAACAGTTTTTGCAGAAACCTATGACATCATAGGAGGGTGGAATTACCTTAACATCGAAAATGTTTTTTAAAAAAAAATCAGTGTATTTTTATGCTCCTGTAATTGAAGATTGGAGGGTATATAGTTTTTTCGTGTCCGTCCGTCTGTCTCTCTGTTTGTCCGCGAAAACGTTAACATTGTCCATGACTTTTGATTTAGTGGAACTATGATTTTCATATTTCACATGTGTATTCCTTGTGAAAAGACCTTTCCTTGAGTACCACCAAATTTGACCTTGACCCTGAAGTTTGACCCACTTTTACACAAAAGTCCCAAACTTTTACTTTAGCCATATATTTTTTTGATCAGGAAATACCACGTCTTTTGTACTTCATATATGTATTAAAATTCCCTGCGGAAAGACCTTTTATTGGATACCAACAAGTTTGACCTTGGAGATTTCCGTACTTATAAAAAAAACAACTTTAACCTTGGCCATAACTTTTTAACGGTAAGAGCAACTGCTCTCATACTTCACATATGTAATTCTTGTGAGAAGACCCTTCATTAAATACCAATTACCATGACCTTGGACTTGATCTTCATCCAAAGATTTTCTTATATATTTCTATGTTGAACTTAAATACAAAATTGTGGCCAACCTACTACCCCCTCCCCCCTCCTGCTGCATTCCCTGAGAATGCTTCCATATAAATATGATCAATCATGGCATTGTTGTTTTTGAGATTTTTTAAAAATATTTTTCCTATGCACTCGAATGTAAAACTTTGATCAACCTTGCTGGCCCCACCGTACCTCGGGGGTCATGATTTGAACAAACTTGAATCTGAGCATGCCACCATATGATATTTCCTCTATATTCCTATGCAAAACTTGGACCGTCCAATGTGGCCACGCCATTACCCCGAGGGTCATGATATGATGAAATTTGAATCTTCAATTCCTGAGCATAATACCATATAAAAATGACCAATCATGGCTTTATTGTTCTTGAGAAATTTTTTAAAAAGAAACTTCCTGTATATTCCTTTGTAAAACCTTGATCGATTATTGTTGCCCCATGCTACCCCCAGGGGTCATGATTTGAATAAGCGAAAATCTACACTACCTATGCTTCTACATTTGTTTCATCTTTTATAACAAAGTGGTTTTTTAAAAATCTTCTCAAGAAACACTGTGCCAGGAAAGATGAAATTTATGGGGAAACATCCTCAGGTAGTGTAAATTCAAGTTTGTTCAAATCATGACCTACGGGCGTAGGGCGGGGCCAATATGACCGACCAAAGTTTTACATAGAAATATATAGGAAAATTCTTTAAAAATCTTATCAAGAATGACAAAGCCATAATTCATCATATTTATATGGAAGCATTCCCAGGTAGTGTAGATTCCATTTTGTTCAAATCATGACCCCCGGGGGTAGGCCGGGGCCAAGTTGGCAGACCAAAGTTTTACATAGAAATATATACATGTAGGAAAATTCTTTAAAAATCTTCTTCTCAGGAATAGCAAAGCCATAATTCATCATATTGATATGGAAGCATCCCAAGGAAGTGTGGATTCCATTTTGTTCAAATCATTATGATATGGGAGGGGGCGGGGGGCAAAATAGCCGTCCAAAGTTTTAATTAGAAATATATAGGAAAATTCTTTGAAAATCTACTTGATAAAGCCATGATTGGTCATATTTTTATGGAAGCATCCTCAGGTAGTGTAGATTCAAGTTTGTTCAAAGCATGACCCCCGGGGGTAGGGCGGGCCCAAAATGGCCGACCAAAGTTTAACACAGAAATATATAGGAAAATTCTTTAAAAAAATCTTCTCAAGAATGACAAGGCCATAATTCATCATATTTATGGAACCATTCCCAGGTAGTGTAGATTCCATTTTGTTCAAATCATGACCCCCGGGGGAAGGGTAGGGACAAAATGGCCGATCAAAGCTTTACAAAGAAACATATAGGTTTTTTTTTATTTTCTTCTCTAGAATAGCAAAGCCATAATTCATCATATTTGAATTGAAGCATCCTCATGCAGGTAGTGTAGATTCAAGTTTTTTTTTCAAATCATGACTTGCGAGGGTAGGGCGGGGCAAAAAAGGCCGACCAAAGTTTTACATAGAAATATATTGGAATTTTTTTTAAAATCTTCTCAAGAATTGCAAAGCCATATATGATCATATTCATATTGAAGCATCCTTAGGAAGTGTAGATTTAATTTTGTTCAAATCAATACCCCTGGGGATAGGGCGGGCCGCAATAGTCGAAAAAAGTTTTACATAGAAATATAAAGAAAAACTCTCTAAAGATGATCTTCTCAAGAATAGCAAATCCATGACTGGTCATTGGACTTAATTTTTGATTTAAACTTTTCAATAATAAACCAATTTCTACTTTTTCCTACCCACAGTGCTCAGGTGAGCGATGTGGCCCATGGGCCGCTTGTTAGATATGATATCATAGATTACAACTATCATTTTAGTTCTAAAATTTGATCATTTTTGTACATCTTTCTATAGCTCTTCTTTTAAAGGAGGTAAAAATAGTCTGAAATGGCCACAACCCCCAGCCACTTTAACCTTGGTCATGCCTTTTGAACGGTTATGGCTAGGACTTTCATACTTCACACTACATGTATGTAATTCTCGTGACGAGACCTTTCTTACGAAACCGACAACTTTGATCCTTTGACCTTGAATTTGCATTTAAGAAAAGTTTAATCTTCGCTATATGTTCCTATTCGGGGGTATCAATGTTTCACAATCACATATTGTTTTATAATGCAACTAGTGACTACACAGAAATAGACATTTTACTGTGGATTACTTCCGGTTAAACCCCTGTATCATTTACTCAACTGTAATTGGTTGACATATCATAAGCTTAAAAATGCGGAAGAACTAGTAAAATTTTGTTTTTTGTTTTTTTGGAAAGACTACTTCTGCTTGAATGCCCATCGTCAAGCACGTGTACACATTTATTTTACACTGTAGGAACATAACAGGTAAAAGATTGCATGTTATTTTAGTACTTCTAAATAGCAAAGGAAGTTGCTTGTTCTTTTAAAAGCATTACGGATATATGACTAAAACTCCAACATTAATTAATGAAGAAAACTTTAATATACCTAGTATTCAATGCAAAGGAAATAAAGAACTGGCACTTTTCGATAACACACAGCACTGATAGCTATAAGACATACAAAGAATTCAGAATTGGTGTTTTTCCCTTTTATACGACTAAAATCCATTTAGAAAATAATAGTAGACAGTTTTATTCATTTTGAAATGATCCAAAATTTAAAAAAAATAGTGTTTTAGAGATGCCTATTTTGTGGTTAACAGGATTACACTCCCTCAATGAAAATAAAGAGAAAGATGAAATACTGCCTGGAAACCACGCATATACATATGTAACAGATTCTAATCAAGAACCGTTTTCTGGTGGTTGAAATTTGCATTCCCGAAAGTACTTAAAAGCAACATTTATCTAAATAGCCAAGAGCTGAGACTGGATTCCTAAATCCCCTGGCATATACTGGATAATAGATGCGGGTTTGATCCTCAACAGAAATGTACACCGCAAGTTCCTGTGCAGAATGAGGAGGAAATGGACGCAATGCTTAATAAATGGTGTCTCTAGACGGTGTAAAAAGTGGAGATTGTGTACACCCTCTTAAATATAAAGAAGATCGATTCCAAAGAAAAGACGAAAAAAGAAGTGACCATGTATTATATGTATTTAAAAAGACACAATGAGTCAAAAATCATATCTTAATTTTAAGATATCTGAAGCATAGAGAGAAAGACTTATGAAATTACGAGTTTATAGGAAAGATATGACAATTAAACTGCAAGAATTGACTGCACAATATATATGTGCCGTAAAAACAAAGGTTGTATCTACCGTTTCATTGTTTCGCATATGTCAAGGTCACGCTACTCTTTTTTTAGCTCAAACTTGTAAACAACATTCAACTGGAGTATGCAAAGGTGAGAAATATGTTCTAACAACTTTTTAAAATGATTACATTTATATTCATTCGTGGATACCTGAGAACATGGTAACTATGGAAACTTATTCAACACTTTTCTGCGCACGCGTATAATAAGGAGTAAGAAGTAGCAGGGTATTTTGCAATATTTTCGTTCTGAGGCATACAGAAATTATTTTTACTTTTATTTTTCCCCATAAAAATATAATTTTTAGGTTCTGAAACCTGTAATTTTCTGAAACCTAATAATTGAACAAAATTTACAGAGGCCATGCGAAAATTCTACATTTGTCAATTTTCCCCTTTGTGCGTCACTGTGTCGCTTTAACTAAGTGTAGATAGTATTGATTTTTCATCATCTTATAAGTATCATGGTGTATTGTTTGATGAATTTTTCACATTCAAGAGCAACAGCAAAAATCTTGCGAAATGGGGTGGACGCGCACTTGGGTCTGTTATATCCAAAATAAATTGATAGGATGAAAAACATACATTGTAGAACTTTTATTTGAGCGGAGTCGCACCTTTATTGGACTACTGCAGTGGAGTATGGGGTATGATGAACACCATAATATTGAATCTGTACAACGTCGTGTGTGTCCTACTTTCTTGGTGTGCATCAGTTTACCCCAATATTAGCTTTTCAAGAAGTTGGTTTGTCCCCTTCAATTCATCGTCATCATCTGAATATTATACATGTACGTTTACGACTTGTAATGCCGAACGAAAGACTTTCGAAGAAAAAAAAACTTTCTTGTGGGACCTGGAAAAACCAAACAAAGAAATTGGTCGCATGTAGTCAAACCCGTATTTGAATCTCTCGATATGTCTTTCAAAATCCATGGTCTGTAACTTAAAATTAGTGGAAGAAAATTTATGTCGGAAATGTTTAACAGTCTTGAATGAAGAACTCCAAAGTCTCCCTAAACTTAAAAGTTACCGAGTCATTAAAAGTGATTTTCAAAGAGAGAAATTATATATAACATACATGTAATTATGGACACTCCAAAGTGTCGTCGTTCTATACTTGCGCAATTTAGATGTAATGTGTTACCTATAAGCATTAATACGGGACGGTATGAGGGGGAGGCTTTATCTGATAGACTCTGTACTGTATGTTCTTCAAATAGCGTAGAAGATGAATGCCACTTTGTTGAGCATCATTTTTTACCAGTATATAGGATTTAAACCTACTTCAATATGTCCGGTTTAGACAAGACCTTCTTTCTTTTCAATTTTTAAAAAATTTATCGATCTGAAATTCGTAGTAAAAATACATCGATTAACTACAGTGAAAACTTATTGATTTACTATAATTACAATGTAACTATTAATAGTACTTTTTTGGTAAGGTACATACAGGCTAATTCTTTAATGATAATTACAATGGTGATCACTCTTGGTTATTGCAGGTCGTTCAATACTAAGGAAGAAGATTTTGAATTCATACATTGTAATATAAATTTGGTTCTTAATAATTTTACATTCATCTAATTTAATTGACATGGAATACTGCTGAGAGTAGTTTTTCGCCCTAAAGAGCGTGCCTCTCAGTTCGGTAAACGATTGTTTTTGTCTTGCATTCCTATCACAAACTATTTCTTTATGCTCAGACATACAAAAATTTAATTTTCCTTCACAATAAACATATAAATGCCGAGATCAACAATTCTACATCCTTCCCTTGAATTACGTTTGCGAGCTGATCAGGGTTAGAAAAGTTATAATTAAACAAAACGCCAGTGCCGGTACTTCTTTTCAGAGTTATCTTTCGTTTTCTTTGCTTAAAATAAAGAAACTGACGGGAAGTTACGCTTTAGATGTTTTGTATGAGTTATAGTTTTATGTTTATAAATCATAAATCACTTCAAACACTTAAGCAAAATGAAATTCACTAAAGAAGTTCATCTTAACAGGGTTAAAATAAAATCTGTCATTGGACTTAATTTTTGATTTAAACTTTTCAATAATAAACCAATTTCTACTTTTTCCTACCCACAGTGCTCAGGTGAGCGATGTGGCCCATGGGCCGCTTGTTAGATATGATATCATAGATTACAACTATCATTTTAGTTCTAAAATTTGATCATTTTTGTACATCTTTCTATAGCTCTTCTTTTAAAGGAGGTAAAAATAGTCTGAAATGGCCACAACCCCCAGCCACTTTAACCTTGGTCATGCCTTTTGAACGGTTATGGCTAGGACTTTCATACTTCACACTACATGTATGTAATTCTCGTGACGAGACCTTTCTTACGAAACCGACAACTTGGATCCTTTGACCTTGAATTTGCATTTAAGAAAAGTTTAATCTTCGCTATATGTTCCTATTCGGGGGTATCAATGTTTCACAATCACATATTGTTTTATAATGCAACTAGTGACTACACAGAAATAGACATTTTACTGTGGATTACTTCCGGTTAAACCCCTGTATCATTTACTCAACTGTAATTGGTTGACATATTATAAGCTTAAAAATGCGGAAGAACTAGTAAAATTTTGTTTTTTTGGAAAGACTACTTCTGCTTGAATGCCCATCGTCAAGCACGTGTACACATTTATTTTACACTGTAGGAACATAACAGGTAAAAGATTGCATGTTATTTTAGTACTTCTAAATAGCAAAGGAAGTTGCTTGTTCTTTTAAAAGCATTACGGATATATGACTAAAACTCCAACATTAATTAATGAAAAAAACTTTAATATACCTGGTATTCAATGCAAAGGAAATAAAGAACTGGCACTTTTCGATAACACACAGCACTGATAACTATAAGACATACAAAGAATTCAGAATTGGTGTTTTTCCCTTTTATACGACTAAAATCCATTTAGAAAATAATAGTAGACAGTTTTATTTATTTTGAAATGATCCAAAATTAAAAAAAAATAGTGTTTTAGAGATGCCTATTTTGTGGTTAACAGGATTACACTCCCTCAATGAAAATAAAGAGAAAGATGAAATACTGCCTGGAAACCACGCATGTACATATGTAACAGATTCTAATCAAGAACCGTTTTCTGGTGGTTGAAATTTGCATTCCCGAAAGTACTTAAAAGCAACATTTATCTAAATAGCCAAGAGCTGAGACTGGATTCCTAAATCCCCTGGCATATACTGGATAATAGATGCGGGTTTGATCCTCAACAGACTTGTACACCGCAAGTTCCTGTGCAGAATGAGGAGGAAATGGACGCAATGCTTAATAAATGGTGTCTCCAGACGGTGTAAAAAGTGGAGATTGTGTACACCCTCTTAAATATAAAGAAGATCGATTCCAAAGATAAGACGAAAAAAGAAGTGACCATGTATTATATGTATTTAAAAAGACACAATGAATCAAAAATCATATCTTAATTTTAAGATATCTGAAGCATAGAGAGAAAGACTTATGAAATTACGAGTTTATAGGAAAGATATGACAATTAAACTGCAAGAATTGACTGCACAATATATAAGTGCCGTAAAAACAAAGGTTGTATCTACCGTTTCATTGTTTCGCATATGTCAAGGTCACGCTACTCTTTTTTTAGCTCAAACTTGTAAACAACATTCAACTGGAGTATGCAAAGGTGAGAAATATGTTCTAACAACTTTTTAAAATGATTACATTTATATTCATTCGTGGATACCTGAGAACATGGTAACTATGGAAACTTATTCAACACTTTTCTGCGCACGCGTATAATAAGGAGTAAGAAGTAGCAGGGTATTTTGCAATATTTTCGTTCTTCATGATGCACGTGGGTTGTTTCGGGAAGTATACATAGTGATCGTGTCCGCACGGAAAAAAAGACGATGATAATAGACTCTGAAAATAAAAATATCGTGCCAATGCAAAAGAATGAAATATAGAGGTAAAATCCCCTAAATTGTTTATACCCAATTAAAAAAAACTCAGCAAAATAACTGAACTCTGATCCTTTCCACCATCAAACCTACGTGTATATCTCGGGTACATCCTACATACGGTAAGTTTACTACGTATAAAATACAAGTAGCTGAGAAAAAAAAATTAATATGTCATGCCTCGCAACAAAAACAAACTGAAACTATAGGCTATATGACACAAATATGCGATTAGAGGCATTTACAATGCCATACCCTAAAGAAGATGCTGATGAATTCAATGAATAGTGAAATTGTAGAACACATGTGAATGATTTTATAGAACACACATAATTGATCAATGATAAAACTACTCAAGCATTGGTCCTATTAAAACGGGAAAATATTTGTTCATGTTGATAGAAGCGAGACCGTAAAACCCATCCGACAGTCTCTGCTGCTTAAAACTAGGCAGCGACTGACGGATAGGGCAAACCGTCCCGACTGACTGAAAGTGGAACGTCATATCCATAAGCAGGTCCAAAGCAAAAGATATTTACTTCTTTAATGGAAGCAATCACAAAAATTAATATACTACATTGACTTGAAAATGCTTTTCTTTCTACTACTATGAACATGTATCCCTTAACTTAAGCAATCTAATCATTACGTATCTTTAGACTCAAGACTCAAATAATGTAGTTTACGAAAAGGTATGTTACAAGTATGAGGCATGTAATGATTATTTCTAGGACACATCAAGGAAATATATCTGAAATATAAATAAAGCACCGTATAAATTTCTTTCATGTCAGCGAAAAGTTTTACAATCAATAAAGAAAGAAGATATCATTATTAAAGAAAAAATTTCCGTAAATTAAATATCATGGTATGTTTTTATATGAATCAAGTATCAGTCACGAAAATAAAATACGGAAACAGAACTTTAAAGTAAATTTTGTAGGGACTAATCTATGAAAGAACGTGCCTCAATCTTAGACAAAAGAGAAGCATTACAAGAAAATCGTCTCACAGATAATTACACTGGCACATTTACTATCAAAAGTGAAATTAATAAGTTGGTGCATACATGAAGTGCAAAGTTTTCATTGTTTTCATTAGCAAAGATCACATGCTAGCACTTACAGAATGAAAAATCCCATGAGATATTTTTGTGCACCTTGTCATTTTAAGCGGTGAGTAGTTTTCATGTGACTAAAGCCAGGAAATCCAACAGCGCATATAACAGTAATAAAAAGCGTAGGATGAAATCTTTAAAATAATTCTAAAGTATTGCGCAAAAGGAAAGAAATAAGTATAAACTTCTGTTATTTTCTCTCTGTTCTACGAAAAGGGCGAGGCTTGTGTCGCCTATAGTATCTAAGTTTTTAGGGATTTTTGTTTTAGTAAGGATTGTCTACATTTGTCATATTTTGCGCACGTAACTAATTTAATATGATAATGTTGAATTATATTTATTTTTTCTTTCAAACGGTGAAATGATATTTAAACTAATTGTTGCCATATTATTGACAATAATATGATCATATAACAGAAACCTAAATGTCACCCAAACAAACATTCAATTCTGCATAATATAGCCAGGATAAAAACATCATTAACTTACATTTTGGCTAAAAAAGAAAATCCACTATAATCCAAATTCCATTTAAGCACACATATTAAACTTACCCATTTTATATATTGTACATATACATTTGACGTTCAGAAATTGAACCACCCACGATGTTTCATTTTCAAAAGATTTTTATACAGCCACGCAAACAAATCAAATTCATTTTAACGCCTTACATTCCACCGTGTCTATCAGGGTTCAATAATTTACTTACCTTAACTTACCTTTTCTCAAAGCTTTCACATGATCACACAATGACGAAAGTTGCGACATGTTTGTGCACACATGGGATAGGAACGCCAACCATGCTAACAATGTTGACCTACAGGTGTGACCAAAGTTTAAAGTTGAGGTGGAGTTATTTTTTTTCTTTCGGGTTTTACATATAAAATTAATTCGATACAGATTGAAAGGTCATTTCTTGTAATTATTTGTTTTTCATAATATCTTGATCAGTCTAAAATATATGAAAAACTGGATTAGAAAATATCGAATCCCGGTTAACAAATACAAGCTATTTTCCATATATTTACCATAGTTCTTAATTTTTTGTCCTACATGTATTTGTAACTGAAAAAAAATATGAATAGTATTGAGGTAATTTGCCGTCAATAACAATTAAATCTTAATAAATAATATCTGTATTAAATTAGGAAAACAAAATGACATCTTTATTTTCTAATAAAGAATATATTTTTTATTTTAAATTGTTAATTATACATTTATCCGTCACCTCTGAAACAACACCCCCCTCCCCAAAAACAAACAAACAAAACATAACATGTTTTATTGCAAAACTTAAGTGGAAAATGTTTTATAAAAGGCTCCGTCTAATTACTTCGGCTATAGATAATTAGTGAACCTAGTTCAGAAATTAACCATGCATAAAGTATATGCATTCTGTCTGATCTTGGTTATTCTATGAAATAAACTCCAACACAATCTGAGCTGTATATATTCTGCGGAGTCTTACAGAACGTTGATCTATTCCAATCAAGTTGGGGTGTTAACTTTCGCACTTCGCTGTAAAACGTAAATATAGTAAAGACATGAATGGAGCTTAACTCATTCATATTTCTTATCGTCATGACGAGCTCTACGCCCACACATCGTACGTTTTAAGATATATTTATCGTGAAACAGGGGTGAATGTTCACGATCATAGGGAGATGACCAGTTTTGAAAAAAAGATACCGTCTTTTCTCGATTAAGATTATTATTTTCTCATTCTTATTACCAAGTATTGATTGTCGATTTATATCTATACAAGTCTGAAGATTGTTTTTTGCCTTTTTCCGTGCAGTACTGTGTTAAAAGAATTAACTATAACATAACGCTGTTACAAGACGTGAACTTTACAGGAACGGTTCACGGAGGTCATGGAAGAAACATGTTTTTGATATCACAGAAACCACAACTATGTACAAATACTGCATTAACAACAAAAGAATCTTAACGAGCTTTGATCATTTTTGATACGTATACAGAAAAACGTGTGCCGTACAGAAAAATGTGTGCCCGAGTAATTACGCTTGGTACAGCTTGCATGATAACGTATGATAAATTAATAGTGTGTACTATAAAGTAATTTACACGAAGTACACATGGACCAATCAAAGTGAGGCACATGGCAGCAACTTCCTTTTTCTGGTACAATCTGTCTACTTAAAGTCGTTTCCTAATGACTTCCGGAGCGCAAATATGGAGACAGAAGGAGGGTTTCAATGCTTGACCAATCCTTCCACTTTCAATTACAGGTCATTTTATCTGTCGGGAAGACCTTTTGCTACTACGTTATATTACTTAACATTCTATATATAGAAAAAATACACCAATTTAGAATCGCGCTAAATGTACCTTACACAGATCCTTGGCCTAAGATTTGAAAGCGAATATACATTTATTAAAATAAACATAAAATACGTTCTTAAAACAAAGGGTCTAAACTGTTCAGCTTGTTGAAATACTGATTAGTGTATCGCATTTAGTTTGTTCTCAGCAATAAAACAAGGTGACGGCTATATCCGTCGTGCCCTTTTCAAACCTGTTAGCACGACACGTGCAACAGTATAATTCACTGATGGCGCCCATTACAAAGCTACCAACAGGCCTCCTTCGGTGTCTAAAAGCATCGAATCTAGCCTCATTCAGCAAAATTCTCCCTTGATTGTGCCCGAAAAAGTTTAATTTTCTGTTGTCACTTTAATTATCCTTTTACACAATGCCCTCACGAGATGAGCACATAAATACACGGTGACCCCGACTGGGGTCATGTGCCCCGATTAGCAGGAGCACCGAACAGGCAGTCAGTTATCGCGTTGAATGTCAGACTACCTCTTTTTGACAAAGACCATTCTTGATATCGGCCCACCCCTGAATCAAAAGATATAAAAATCACAGTCTATCTGACATTTTGCTTCACACCAATTAAGCGATGTCTGCAGATGCACGTGTTTGTCTCGATGGTAGATCAACCCTCCAACCATGACACATAATTATATTAATTGTTACCAAAAAACTATTTCTTAGGTATCATCATTTTGTTTTATTTTATTTAAAAAGTCTTTGCGTACCTAGTTAATTGGTATACCTTTTCAGATCATTAATAAAAAAATATTTACTTGTCTGATTAACACGAATTCAATTTAGATCGAGGGATATCATAGTTACAATGTACTATCGTTCAATAGTTTGATTGGGGTAGCTAAAATCATGGGCACCTGACAAACTTTCAACCCACTCTGTGGTTTTAGATTACCTGAACAAAGAATTAGTATTCCGACAAACAAGTAGGAGTGTATTGGTCAAATATGACAAGCCGAAAGACAGGGCAAAACATCTGTCGCAAAGAATGACAAGAATTTGCGCGGGCTTCTTCGTACTTGTGAGAACAAAATTCACTTTCTGAAAATAAGAATTTGCTTTGAATATAATAGGGACATGGAAATAAGATGGTCTATATTACCTATAAATGAAATGTTAAATTATAATTTGTCCGTTTAACACAGCTGTTACTCAGAAAAAAAAATGTTCCATTTTCCGCCTCACACCTACCTACTTCTAGGACAATCGCTTCAAAATCGATCCAATACGTTTTTTTTTTAAAAATAGTCAAAGAAACCCATCGACCTACTTGTCTGGCAATAAAATGGGGCGATGACCCTCCTAGTCATATCCAGTCTCCCATGGTGAGAGGAGGTTACGAGGGGAATTCCCGATTCGGTTCACTGATATATGAATGCGTAGCTTTGTTCTCGTTTCTGTCTGAGGAGTTTCCAATTTTTGCGGTTAGTGACTTTTTTTACTCTACATGTCCGTGAAGGATGGTGACATGGACTTTTCACTAAAAATATCACAAAAATCTTTTATTTTAAAGATACGCCTTTCAGTATGCGTGCATAATTCATTACCCAAACAAAAGACCTAAAACTAGGTTTTTAATTTTTCCCCAACCATTAATTTTAGCTATTTTTTGGTTGGTTTCAATGACCGGTTTGCATGTCGTTGACCTTAGAAATGACCACCGTCAATCAAATGATTTGTCTGCACTGAAACATCAAGCTTTCATACACAAGACGTGCTTGATCATAAAGCTATAATTAATCCTCTGCTCCGTTTGGTGGTCCATAAACTACCTACATCAAGCTATACGGATCGATCGACATGTGTCCCGATTGACTTAAAATGTTGTGTATGGATATAAATATATTCAAAACAAAGAAGCTATAAAAAGATTACTTACCAGCTTACCTAATCGTTTAATAAAAACTGCGTAGTTTTTTTTTCTTACGAAAGGTTATTTTTGGCAAAATTTCCCTTCTTTTACATCATCCTTATATATAGGAAAGAGAATTTTGTTCAATAAAAGCTTAAGATACCCATTGACTTGAACATCATGTCAATAACTAAAACATTAATATCTGGATTACCATTAACAAATTAAAGAAATATCTGTTGTAGCTAGCTCTACTCATTTATTTTAAATTAACACGATTAAAAATCTACGTCATTTTTATTACATGGTTCAATGAATCATCGTAAATGAGTACACACTTTACCTTTAAATAAATAATATTTTACATGTATTGACGTGAGTATATCTCTAAAAATGATTAATTTTACACGATTGCTATTTTTCAAAATGATAACCAGAGTTACAAATGTATCAAAATAATTTTTAAATAATTTTAATCTCTACAGTGGAGAAAAAAATATAATAACTTTAATCAAACGGTTTTGATATTCTTTCTTATTTTTTAATTTGATAAGAGTATTACATTCAAGGAATTCCATAGGTATTGTCTGATAAGACGTCTTATTAATATAATCGACCCTTACCTTTCTAACTGGAGTCCCGTCTGCTTCACTCCTCACGTGGCCTTTTCGTCGTCTGCTGGTTTCATCGATCCCGGATATGCTCCAGTGATGACTAGGCATGCGTCGCACTCAGTCACCTTTCATTCAAAAAAATCTTCCAATGAAGTCTTTAGTTCCTGTGCACTTTAAAGAGCAAAACAACTCATTTCAATGAAAGAAATAATTTTTTCCAGATAAGTTTTAATGATAAATTAAAATCAGCTCTCGAGATTGAGAGAACGATTATACTATTTGTTATGAAATGTCTCTGTCAGTATGTTTATTAGTACGAAGTGTCTCGATCAGTATATATAAAGTACGCACACCCACTAATGTAATAAAAAACAAAACTTGTTACCCCGCGCTCAAATTCTTCTTCAATCGCATATATAGTTTACATAGAAAGTATTAGGTAATAAATGATTGTACAACCAATAACATTGGAACGTGAGGAGGATGACTTTGTGACTCGTATCAAACTGACAAAGACCTCTTGATGTAATGCGTTATTTATTTAATCATTTTACGTTCTTTGAAAAACGAGGACGTGCCACTTCTTTCACGTGGAAAAAAGAGACAACAGCGTACGGCATTTCGTCATAAAATCGAAGTATGTCATTTTAATTTGCGTATTTTCAAACTTGATCTACTGATTGTAATGCGTATGTTTTATTTAAACCGTAATTCTGAGCAACGGAAAATTTTATTGAATTTTTCGTTTTTATTTCTTTGATGTTAGCTTCTGTTTTCTATTATAATTCAATAGCTGAATCTTCCTTATGCCTAAGTTTACATATATTCCTTGTTATGAAATGTGATTTTCAATGTTTGTGAAGTATGATAAAAAATCATTCATTTCTGTAATTTAGAGAGAAAATTTTATGAGGATAAGAATTTATTTCCCTTTTACTCAATAATTACCTTGAAAAATATAAAATTCCTCTTCTCTCGCAGAAAAAATTCTTTCAACCTTAAAGTCCAACTGTGTAAGATATAATTTGTACGTCCCCAAATTCATAAAATCAAGCACAATGCAAGTATTCGTTAAATTTTACTTTCTTCTTCCTAATGAACACGCAAATATAACAGAATCTGAAAAACGGATGCAACTCATGCCTCTTCCGTTCAAAGTAGAAGCTTGCGTCACACATGACGTATTTTACTTGATAAGAGCTAGTCTTTCCAGGACCAAGCTTATGTTCGCTTTAGTTAAGGATGTCCCTCATATATCCGTTCCAGGTTGTCAAAATGTTCAACCCCAATAAACATTGGAGGTCACATTGAGGAAAAAATTTCGCACGTAAAATTTCATTCATCTTTTTTTGTTCTTCTCTCCCTTACCGGAAGCATGAGCACATGACAAGATCTTCGAAAATCGGGGGGCCTTGTACGTTTGTTTTTTTTTTGTCAACTGGATAAACCATTGACAATTAAATTGGTCGTTATTGCACCTCAAGTATGGTTTTAGTTAGAAGAGAGCGTAGGAGTGTCATGAATATATAAATTAGATAAATAAATACGAGACAGTGTTTACAGTATATTATATTATGAGACAATACACTGTACGTTTAAATACGAGTAGGTATACATGTATATATTGCTAACTCAAAATGTTTTCGGGCGCTAGCAACTAGGTTATTCTTTTCACAACACATAATCTAACGTTAGCAAAATATATAAAATACCTAGCTTTTTTTACACTTAAATCTTTTTTATCCTTGAAAAATATCCTCAGATACAATTTTTGAGCTTGCCGTACATGCCAGAAAACCCCAAGAAGATGCGAATGCTATACAGATAAAATAATGGTAAATTACAGAATGCTAAAAGCGCAGTTAATAATTAATGCAAATGTCGATCCGACACCTACAAGAGATTTGCCATTTTTGCCCCAATCCCGTGCACCACTGCACTCTCCCTTTCAATAAGAATCAATTCAGCAAATTAAACCAATGGTTCAAATATCTTCAATGAGTCGTGTTTGCTACAGTGCTAGCTAGCTTATCTATCTTTATAAAAGGAAAGGTATACTCATATAGAAACAAAAGTTTCTTTTATGTTTCATCACTTAGTGAATTGATTTATGCAAAGCATTTTGTAAAATCTCAAAACGAAATTTAAAATAAATTGATGTGCATTACTCTCGTTCAATTACATGTTTATTGAAATATAAAAAGCTTATATATATATAAATATACATGTATATAAGAATAATGAAATTAACAATAAAAATATTGTTTCCATGGAAATTTTAAATAAATAATGCTCATTTTGAACAAAATAAAATGCAGATGTAATTTTTACTGTTTACTATACATAGTGTCCTTTATGTCTTTAGCTGGTAACAATGTCCTTTTTTAAAAATAATAATGAAAACAGGGGAAGGTTCCAATAAAACATATTAATTCATTCTATTAAATTAGGGACAACAGAGTGGAAAACGAAGTTGATAAAAAGTAGACAAAATCTACCAAGTTGTTTGTTTCGCCTTTTTCATGAAATAAGAGAATGTATAATAATAGTTATATATAGTATTGTAATGATTCATACGATAATAATTTATACATTAAAATAAAATATTAGACGGAGAATTGAAAACATTTCTCTTTCATTTCACAGTCTTGTACAAATGTCAATGTTATATTCTATAAAATTAGTAATAAAAAGTTTTTTTATCGATTCTGTCTATTTTTAAACACAGCATGCTGCAATTATTTTGTCAATATTCTCAATCCTGTACACGATTCGTGGGTGTCTTTAGGTATTCTCACTAAATTGATTTTAAACCTTAATGTTACGACAACTAAACAATGAGCATTTTTGCGTCACTTTGTCATTTTGATAACTAATTAATAAATTTCATTCTGCTCACCATTTATTTCCGGACTTGTCCTCCGTAGCGGATGTTATAATCCGAATACCGTCAACAAGTCTTCATAAGTTTAATGCCATTCCTTGGATATCTTTTTCCCCGTACGATGTACATCTGCTACAGCTTGACCATTCTGAAATTTAGATGATCATATGTTGCATCATACACTGTATCAATTTCTAATATCTTGACAGGGAAGCGTTATTCAAACTACCGAATATATTGTTTTCAACACCAACAAAATATATCAAGTCGTAATCTAAATAAACCTACACACGAGGGGCTAGAAAGTCACAAAATTTGATCGACCATTTGTTAAGTTGATTATATGCCCGAAATAATCTAGTATTTCACGAGGTGTAATATTTCAATAAAATTTACATTGCATGAGTTACTGACAAATTTAATCATCAACTAAACGAATGACTAGAAAGAGAAGATTGAATAATTCTTTGTCATGAAAATTCAAGAAAACGCACTTCCATCATTGGCCATCACCTCAAATTTCACACAGAATAAAACATTATGTTGAAAATATAAAAAAATATAAACTTTAACTTGTTTTGATCTTTTTTTCGATAAATACGATAGAGTCATTTAATAAGCTCTTGTGAACCTATGCGTTTAGATTTCAGCCTGCTGATGATGCAGACGGTTTCAGGTCATTGGTTGAAAAGAGAGTGCACGCGCCTGGAAACCAAGTCGTTGACTTGTGACCGATAGAAGGTGGACGCCCTTTTACATGTATACATAAAGTTAGCAGAAACAGATCTCTATAACATTTTCTCTTTTTTCTGAATATTTTCTTAACGATGTGTTGTCATCGAGATAAAACAAATATATAGCAACAACAAAGTCTGCTACCGTGCTATTTTTAAAGCGGAGTAGTACAGTTATATGTTCTGAACTATTGTTACTGATTGTTATTGTAGTATTAACCCACATATCAAAATGACGAGTGCGTAAGTAGGCGTGATGGTCAAGGTTGGGTTGTTTGTTGTAATTTGGTTGCTGTTATTTTTATAATTATTCATATTTTTCTTTGAAATAACCTGTGAAATAAAATAAAATTAACAGACAGAATAAGCATACTATTTTACACATATGCTGGTACAATTTTTATCTTATAATAATCTTGTATGACAACGTAAATTCCTTTTTTAATCCGTGAAGAAAATGAGAACAATGATAATCTTCATGTTAAACGAAATAAAAAATAAATAAAAACAAACTCTGGTAAAGGGGTAGCATAAAAATGTCAATGGACAAATAACCGCTTACTTGTATTCTACAAACAGTTGATTTTTTTCCCTTTGTTTGAAAATGTACCACTTTGCACTACATGTACGCGTCGATTTGGCTCGAACATTTTATTCTATAATTCAAAGAACACGCGCCAAATTTTGAGTGTTCAGTAGGTGACCATTCACGCATGACTCTATGATTAATTAATCGATCACAGTTGAAATCCATTCGTACTTGATGATTGCTCCGATATGCATATTTAAAAAAAGATGAATATGATATTTTCTTTTCTTCTGCAACTGCGCAATAGAAGCGCTATGACAAAGCAGTTGTGGCCCGTGGGAGGGCAGATGTGATTATTCGTTAAATGAATTCAGGGTTGCGCGACTCATTCATAAAACCATCAAAAGGAGTTTTACTACACATCTGCATAATTTTACCAGCTATGAACCACATGAAAAGTGTGTGAAATTGCACAAATTCCACAACAAATTTCTATGAATGAGCATTTAGGAAAACAGGAAATAAACATTGCAGGTGGCCATTTGTCCCTAGCAAATAGAAATGTTAATTTTGTTTACTAAGATACCCGAAATCTAAATATTAGATCACATATTTCTCTTATTTATAGCTATAAGTAATGTATCAGGGCTTTTTATATCAAAATCAGTTACCGCTCAATACATAAGAAATGAAAAACCGATCGCGCGAGCGTCTGATGTGGGAAGTCGGCTAAACTTGTTATGAACGGGTGAAACCGCAAAAAAGAAAACAGAACCACAAAGAGGGGCGATTTTCACAAGAACGCCGATATATGGGATGGACCCAACAGTCTCTGGATCTATTCTGCAACCGCAAATGACATATGGCAATGTGTGTCTTTGTTACCCCTTGTGACTAATTAAAGCATTTTAGACCTTTTAATTCTTGCACTTAACAAACTTTTTTGTTTGTTTCATTTCCAATGCAAAGTTCAATTAAGTACAAAGGCTTATTATTCTACTATTAAAATTATTTTAACAATGATCTTTGAATACCGATTTTAAATCAATAAATTTCAGGTTAAAACTTCATTCGACTATGATTAGAATAATTTTAAGAATGAGCTTTGAATGTCGGTTAAATTATTAAATTAAAGGTTAAAGGTCGAATATCCTTATAGGCTAGTACAAAGAATAACATTGCACCTCTACAGGTTAGAATGCAAATGCTAGTATTACAATTGTCCCCAATAGGGATATAAAAGTTAATAAGTGAGGTTGTTTCAAACAAGTATTATTATGAAAGATTAACCAAATGTTCGCCCCTTATCCTTTCCAATAAAAATCGAAGGTGCGAAAACTAATCCCTTGCGAAGGTTGTCAAACAAAGAGAACTCTAAAGTTGTTTTGACCAATTTTGTCGGAGACATTCCGGCTAAACCACACAAAGAAAATAAAATGAAAGATAGCACATTGCGATTGTTAGATATTTTATAAGCAATCGCCACATGGTTCCCGTATGTACATTAGGGAGTGCACATACTTGTGGTTAAGGGTTGATCTGAGTCAGCCGCGAAAAGCTTGCCTGACCATGTTTGCCGAAAATGAAACAAAGAGTTAGGATGGTCAAGTGAGTTATCTTCCTTGATGCTATCTATTTCCTGTTATTATTCTTTCTAACGTCTGTTAACACAAATATACTAAAATTTGAATAAGACTATGGCCCAACTGACTGATTGAAAAGTTCACTACATCTTTGACATTTTAGTTTTTCAACCAGGATACTGCTAATGTGTTATAAATTGGTAAATTAGCGCTTGTTTTGATTTTTTAAAAAATATTTCACTTTTTCCCAATTTTTTCATAATACACAAATTTTAGTAGTAATACTTATACAAATAAAACAAATCAATATGTATATGTCGAGAACCGTCATACATGTTCTATGAGGGTACGTAACACAACATCTTTAAGTTAAGTTTTTAAAGAGACATTTCTTTAATGGTTATTTAAGTACACAAAGCATGGACTTTTTATTAAGTGTTTCTTAAAATCAAATTTAATTTGGAGAAATCAGATGAGCGTGAAGACAAAAACTGTTTTTGTTTTCTGTAGTTTACATTGCACTATATCAAATGTCCAGATATATTGGCACACGATACAAAGTTTAGTAAATGCTATTTTGTCACGTAAAAAATTAATTTTGTACATGTATTTTACAGACTACAGCGTGTTTGTATTTTTCAAGATGTAATAATTCAACGGCATTGTTTCATAGACTGGTAACAAATTAGGAATATGTTTGCCCCAAGCATACGGTATCTATTACACTCAAATTATACAAAACACATTTTGTTTTCTTCACAGAAGACATTGCACAAATGTATTGATGGATCCCCCTTCCCCCAAAAAAGAGTTTGTGTTTGGTTTTTAAAGGATTCAATTTTGTTTGGAAAAAAATCAAAGTTGCGGTTTTTTTTTTTACTTTGAGTCAAAAAAGGGTCATGAACATGTTTTATTGTAAAAGAAGCTTGCAACTGCACACCAATATGCCGAAAAAACATGCAAGGCTGCATGTTTAGACTATTGTTTTGTTAAGTTATGTTCCTGATTTACAAACCTTCTTATTTTCTTAAAAGTTCTTGATTATTATCACTGTACCCGTAAAGATTTTAGCGATAAAAGATTGAAATTTGATCAGTTCACAAAGTACTAATCGCATTTTAAACAGGCTTGCAGGTTTGTTTAGGTGCACATGAAATAGTTTTTACAACTCGGTCATTGGTAATTAAATAAATAGACATGTTTATATATTATTTAAATCAATTATAGGATTGACTTCATAAATTATTTTGTTCATCGTGAAATGAATCTAAAAAGAAATTGCACAATTTATGAAAACTAAAGGAAATACATTGTCAATAATTACCGGGCCTAATGATTTATTCGAATATTTTTTTTTTGTTTTCTTACGTACTCAACAAGAATTTCTATTGTATAAATTAAAAAAAATATATAAATATTTCGTAAAAATAACTCCTTCGATGCACACGAAAAACACAATATTTACAGAAATGTACATAAGTTGAGTTTAAATCATGAAACTTATATAATCAAGAGAGTAAAATGTTTATTACACAGTCGCGTTCTTCTACTTATTGAAAACGCTTACACTGACTCTCATCGTATCAAAATCTGTTCGATATATACATGTATACAGTTTATTGCGGCGATTTGTTAAAAAGCATGCATTGAAGGTTAGTAAATTAGTGCAGTCTGATCTAGTTCATACTTTATGGGGGATATTTTTTGTCAAACACAGCTGTTGTTACAAAATACATGCATTAGGTTTTGCTAATACCCCAACCTTGAAAAGTGCCATTTATGTTCAGTTTGAAATATGAACCTGTAGTTGACTTGGTTGGACAATGTCTGCGGTGTTTTAATTAAGATTTTTTATTTCAGAAATTTCTTTTATAAGGGTTTATTTATTACCTCGAGAAAGATATAAAAGAATACTTTGTTAATCGTAGGAAGATAATACAATTAAATCATGCAATAAAAGAAAAAAAAATATTCGCAATCGTACTATTTTTCTTTTTAATCCATTAATAACATTTAAAGCTTTTTCTATACATAAGTACAAAGAAATTTTCAATTGTTTTTTTTATCATTATACCGTTTGAAAATCTTAAAGGAAACAAAAATGTATAAAATTATGCTAGCAAAATTGTTTCAAAATTTGGGTAGCATTTCTTGAGCATGAATACGGTTTGTTATTTCCATTTATCCCATTATTGAAGTCAAGTGTTTATCATAAACTTTACTATTACAAATAAAACAACCGTTAAAGTTCAAATGTATAATAAGCTTTTCCAAAGTTAATGTTAACAATTTTTTCTCCATGAATCAAGAAATTATTTTTCGGATTTCATTGACTGGCGGTAAGGTACATAGACACTCAAGGACGAAACAATTTTATCCTCAAAGCAACTGTCTCGCATTATCGATTGAGCAGAAGAAATTTTATAATCTATAATAAGCTTCTATGGGCTCCACACTATATCAATACTTGGCTTATTGATAATCATCACGAAAAAATATTTTACAAACATGTAAGGAAGACATACAGTTTTTGCATTATTTTTTTCCAATGAAAGGTAAGTGATTTGTTTTTGCTGAATAAGCTTTAAAGTTTTATGACCCTTAAAATCAGTTCCTTAAAACTGGGTTGAAATTATTTTTTACATTTTTAACTAATATTACTCTTAAGTTTATAAATAATCCCATTTTCATTTAAAAATGTATACAGTCATGCGTTTCGTGACTATTACATTTTTTTTCGCAAGGAATTCACGAGAAAATTTAAAGAAATGCATTTTTTCCCTTATATCCGAACATTTGGAACTGATTCCGTTACCAGTCACCCATCGTCGGAAAGAAATACTTCTTACGGGGAAAAAATGAAAACAAATCCTTTCTAAATTAAGACCTGTTACTTGTTTTCTTTTGAAATTAACAAGATTTCTCAAGGAACTACATCTACCTATCCGTTGTACTAAGACAACTGATCAGATTTAATGCAGAAATCTTATACAGATATAAGTCCATTTCTGTGTTAATTTTCTAGGTATTTACTTATATATTAATTCAACATTAAGCAACGATAATTTACATAGATGTACGCATGCATGCATTACTTTTACCTACATAATTTGAATGTTATCGAGATGATCAATACAGCAAGCTAGGTATACAAACCATACTTTTAAAATTTTACAGGAACAGACTTCCTTAAATGTCAAGAAAAAGTATCCATGGTGTATGACTCAAATTCCCTCTTCATTTCTATATATTGGGTGTAATTATCAGACCGACATGCGCAGTGAACAGAAATTTGAAGTCTTTGTCACAAACAGGAAATTCCTCCGCGATTTTAAGTCCTGGGACAACCGGGTAAAATAAACAATAAACCATGAAAAATATCCTCTCAAATATTCTTGGACGAGGGAACCAAAGGTGAACTGCAAATGCACCCAAACTTTAAAAAGTGCTACACTAAAACGACACGCAATCTTAATTTGAGTGTGTTTTACCCTCGTTAGACCCCCAGTTTTGCGTGCAAAAATACAAGTACACCAGGTTCCACAAAATTTCAGGCGATTAAATTAGTCTTCTAAATTTGGCTTAACGTATCAAAACCATTTAATTTCAAAATTTGTAACATCACATAGGGCTAGAAGATATACATATTCGACATAACAAAAATTTAGCAAACAATTGCACTTAACAATTGTTGTCGAATTTTCTGAGATACTACAGTAATGCCTGGAGTACATGTACCCATTTAGTGTGCTATAATGACAAAATCAATTGTTTCTAAAAATTATTTTTCAAATTGAAAGATTAATATTTTTATGCAGTTATTTAATCATGACACACTCGCAATGCACTTAATATTTGACAAACCTTAATTTAAAAAATCCCAGACTCTTTTGAATATATCTGACAGTGTACAAAGAATCGTATACTCGCATATGATAATTTTATTTCGCAATAAAAATGAAAAAAACTTTCTCATATGCTTTTACTTGAAAAATTCGAAATTAATTCCTTTTAAAAATGAAATGAAAATTGATTTAAATTTGTTTTGCTTAAATAATAATAAATGGAAGAATAATTTTTGACAAGCCGCCGTTCCTCAATCTGTAAAGGAGGCTATTTGAAACACTGACTGTACTTCATACTTTTATTCTTTTCATTAGGAATATCAGTATTTATTAAAAGCAGTATTAAAACATCAACGAAAGCAGCCAAAAGATAAAAGTCCGGGATTTATTTCTTTTACACAGATCAATACTTGATAATTAAACGTGCAAAATCATTTCTGATTGATAATAAATTTATCAGTTTAGCGCATAAATTGCCATAGACTTGTTATTGGATTGATAATTACAAGGGTTACAATAAAGGATTTATTAACCAAGGATATCTTAAGTACAATTGGATATGTTTAGTGGAACCAAAATGTTATAAATTCTCGGTCACCTCAAAACTATACAATAACAATTACTAGACTTGTACATTTCAAAAGGATTTTATTTCTCCGATGTAACCTATTTTATTTTAAATGCAGAATAAATTTTCATCACACAAATATTTTTTCCCTATATGTCATAAAATTCTACTATGTGAGAATAAAGAAGCAGCAGAGAGTGCGATTGAAGCATATACAATCATGTACAAGTATGTTTGACTTTGTAATTTCGAGTATTTCGACAAACCGAAGAAGAAAGACCACAGAGAAAGACAGCAACAGATATGTAATTCTGTATAAACGTATTTCCATTAACAGAGATTCTATAAGAAAATCTTTTAGAATTGTAATTTTTAATAAGAAATAAAGATATTTGTTTGCTAAAGTATGCTGTTTATATATAAGTTAAATCTGACTAAATTTTAATGAAATAGAATTTAAGTTCGACACAATTAAATGAAGTACCTTATTATTTTATTTATCATTATTCTGTAAGGACTATGCATTAAATTTTCCTGTCGAAACAATTTAAGCACAACACGACTTCCAATGAACGATAAAATTTTACACCATTATGAAGTACAAATATTTATTGCCAGTGTATTTTTATCATTTGTATAAAAACTAGAGTTACTGTGAGCATTGAGCTCACTAAATGATACCCCCCGCCTCCCGTATGATTATAATGGAAAAGTCCATGATTTGTTGTGGTCAGGAAACCCAAAATATGTGTCGGATCAAAAAGTAAAATAGGAGGTGCACAATGGCAATATGTAATAAAGATTCTGTGAAAGTTTCATTAAATTTCACTCAGTGATATAAGAGGAAAGCGTAACAGACGGACGTACGGAAATACCGATTACTATATACCCTTTTCAAGCGGGGGGTATAAAAACACACACAGAGACAGAGAGAAAGAAATATAAATATATTTATAAATACTATTTGTTTGTTATGCATTAATTTAACAATATTCGGCAAATAACAGTACTGTACTCTTTATAAATTATTTTAAAAAAAAGGAAATTATGATTTTTTTTAATGTACGTCAGAAGAATTTATGGAATTTAAAATATCACAATCCGAAATTTTACTGTCTAATTATTATTAAAATTTTTCCTTGTCGCACATTTTTAAAACCGAAAAAGGGGAAGAAGAGGTAGCAGTATGTGTAAATATGCAAAAGTAATTTCCTTGTATCAAAATAATTGTCACCATATACAGTGTTTATATCACAATATAAACTCACCTTCCTCAAATTTTTAATTGAAGTTTCAAATGAAAAAAATATTTTTGTCATTAAGCACCAAGGTATTGAAAGTCACCTATAATTTCATTGTACTAAAAACCTCTTCCTTACAATTCTAATTTAAATGAAGAGAGAATGCGGCGCTTCAAAATAGAAAAAAATATATATTAAGTCTACATCTTTGCTTCTAAATTATTGTATGATTTTCCTTTTAAGTAAAAAAAAAATTACTTAAAAAACTCTGAACAATACAGACCATATTCTTCGTACGTACAGAAAATTATATACAGGAAATTTTCCACATGTTTTCATATTAACAAGAAACCTTACCTTTCATAATAAGGAAAGAAATCAGAGCAATACATTTGATTTTACATCTTAACCTTTCAAATGCTAGTGGAACGAAATTTACGAAGAAGTAGACATCAGCTCTTAATGGAATCTTGCGGTTACTCTATACACTCCTTTTTCTAGAACAAATGAATGATGGGTTATAGGAATGCCCGATGTTGATTCGCAGGTCTAATTGTTGACCGAAAGTATAACCTCGAGAAATATGCACCTGCTAAGTATTTTGAATATTAACAGTAATTTATTATTTGGAGTTTTTGTCAATTTAATTTTTTAAGCAGGGATAATTATAAAAACGTAATAACGTAAGTCGTAATGTAAACAGTTTCATTTCTTTTTTTCTCAAAATACTTTCAAGTCAAAGTGTCTGCGAAGCAATTAAAAACCTATATATTTATGTATTTTTTTCTATCAACTTGTACAACTTTCCGGCCACTAAATAAGTTTGTGATAAGTTGAAAAAAGACAATGAAAATTGTATTTAATGAGACATATATGACTAATTTCACAATTTATTTTTCCCCATTGTACATGTAAAATGGTTCACTTGCTGGAATAGAAGCTGAAAATGTTGTTCGAGTTTAAGCATGGGCACAAGACAGCAAAAGGTAGGAGGGCACGGTGCGTGAGTCAGATGACCAAATAAGACCCAAAACACACCTAATCAGAAAGAATGTTACTTCATAAATCAAAACTCGTCAACAAAAAATTGACAAATTATATTGAGTTTTGTGGTGGTTTTGTGAGTTTTTAGTGCTATATAGGCATAGAAAACTTGGATAATAACATAAGGAAATTTACATCTTAGTATGCAGCGAAAACAGCATATCCTTGCTTAAATTTTTATTTAAGAAATTAAAAACAAGAAGATAAGTTAAATTTTGCGATTTATTTTGATAACGAATCGATAACACTATTTAGATAGGTGTAACAATAAAACATGCTTTTAAACAGAAAAAAATTGATTCGGAACTTCAAAGGGGGAGGAGCATGCGCCCGCGATACATTTTACAACAAAGACGTTTCCCTCTGTAGTCTGGACAACTACATGTGCATTATGTTTCTTTTTCGAGCTCCATGTTACAATCTTATGATAAATATATGTTTCATCACACAAAGTGTCAGGTATTGTTCTATATACATTTATTGTTAGAGAACAATTTTCCAAATGAAACAATTAACAAATTAATTAAGATTCTAATCATGAAATACAATTTACTTTGCGGATAAAGTTTTCAGATACATGTAGCAACTTTTTGTTTTATCAAGAAATAAATACTAAGTGTAAAATATTTTAATTTATGCTGGCAATTTTTAACAGAAATAAGTTTTGCATGATTTTACAAAAGACCAGACGTTTTTGTTTTAGTCGTAAGTTCTTTGTAAAACAGGCCTTTACTCTGCAAGCGATACATAGAATCTATCTATCCACCTGTTACACATTATGTTTTTATGCTTCCACATAAGTTTCAGCTTTACTGGCCCAGTGGTTCTTGAGAAGAAGATTTTTTAATGACCCAACCCTATTTTTGTCTTTTCTTGATTATCTCCCCTTGCGAGGGGATATGTCCCTTCAGTTTAACAATTTAAATTCCCCTTCACCCAAGTATGCTTTGTACCAAGTTTGGTCAAAATTGGCCCAGTGGTTCTTGAGAAGAAGTCGAAAATGTGAAAAGTTTACAGACGGACGGACAGACAGACAGACGGACGGACAGACGGACGGACGGACGACGGACAAAATGTGATCAGAAAAGCTCACTTGAGCCTTCGGCTCAGGTGAGCTAATAAAACATGCTTTTAAACAGAAAAAAATTGATTCGGAACTTCAAAGGGGAGGAGCATGCGCCCGCGATACATTTTTCAACAAAGACGTTTCCAGGCTTGGGGTAATGCTAATTGTAATGGTAATGCATTACAATGCATTACATGAACTCCAAGTAATGCTAGTAATGTGTAATGCCAAAAAAATTGCATTACATGTAATGGTAATGTAATGCATTACGTCATTAAAATCAGTGTAATTCTGGCATTACATAGCATTACAAAGCATTATTTTGCACGTACCTATTAAAAGATATTCAAATAGACATGGAAAGTATTGTTTAAATTATTTTTTTATTTCTTTTGCAAATGATAAAATTTAATGAAAAAAGTTACACTATTTAAATAGAATTTCTGTATTTATTTAAATACATTTTTTATTCTGTGGAAAGTACACTTATCTTACATTAAAGTCTTCAAACTTATTTTAGATAAGATTTGATTTCAAAGAATTATTCAAAATAGTTTTTTTTAAAATAAAAATTGTGTATGAGGTACTCTAATTAATAATTGCCACAGCTAAAGAGTCATCAAAACACACTCTGGGTTATGTAACAATTAAACAGTGCATTGTTTGGAGAAGTGCTCCAAATTTCCTAGCTGTCTCTTTCTCCCGACTGTATTTTTAAAAAAATAATTGAGCTGGTCTAGCTTAAACTGACCATGAAAAATACATTGAACCATAGAAAATATAAGACATACAGGCATTATATGCTTAGCAAAGCAAAATGTACATGCTGTCTATCTTTTGTACAACTCTGTCAATGCATTAATTTTTTTCATAGGGTACTTGATCAAAATAATCTAATTTAAGCTTTATTATTAAACATTTTGGGCAGGGCTTTAAAACGTGTTTTAAAAGTTGAATTGCGTCTTAACATCAATAGTTACACAAAAAGTGCCTATTGTACGTTTTATATTACTGACAATTTAAAAGTTTAAACTTTCTATGAATGTAATTAACTTATTGACAGTGTAATATATACAAATATTTGAAATCAATTTTGAATTATCATTTATCCTGTTTAGTTTTGAAGGGTGAATGCATGCTAATGAAAAAATTTTGCAAAGTTTTGAATAATTTTCAATTTTTAAAAACCTCCAAAAGTAATGGTAATGGTAATGCATTACTTTACTAAAGTAATGGTAATGTAATGCATTACTTTAAGAAAATAGAGTAATGGTAATGGTAATTTAATGTCCAAATTGTTGAAGTAATGGTAATATAATGCATTACTTTACAATGTAATTCGCCCCAAGCCTGGACGTTTCCCTCTGTAGTCTGGACAACTACATGTGCATTATGTTTCTTTTTCGAGCTCTATGTTACAATCTTATGATAAATATATGTTTCATCACACAAAGTGTCAGGTATTGTTCTATATACATTTATTGTTAGAGAACAATTTTCCAAATGAAACAATTAACAAATTAATTAAAATTCTAATCATGAAATACAATTTACTTTGCGGATAAAGTTTTCAGATACATGTAGCAACTTTTTGTTTTATCAAGAAATAAATACTAAGTGTAAAATATTTTAATTTATGCTGGCAATTTTTAACAGAAATAAGTTTTGCATGATTTTACAAAAGACCAGACGTTTTTGTTTTAGTCGTAAGTTCTTTGTAAAACAGGCCTTTACTCTGCAAGCGATACATAGAATCTATCTATCCACCTGTTACACATTATGTTTTGAGAACTGTAAGAGGTATGATTTTAATATGTTGCACATTATACACAGTATTGCATTGATTTTTGTAAAACACACCGTGACCCCATAACTTATCTTTTGACCTACTTTTAAGTAATCTCAACAGGATTCGTTGAGGCTACTTATTTTGTATTTTTGATGGAGAAGTTGAGAGACTTTCGTCACTGCCAATTTACCTCTTCAAAATCGTAGCCTAGTGCCAAACAACAGATTCGGAAAATATTACATTTACCCAAACAATGGATTGGATTGAATTAAATTCCTTGCCTGTTTCATCCTTTCGCTTTGGATATCCTTTAAACTGTCCATAAAATTGAGAGGTAGGGTTTCATAATTATTAGTCACATTTTATATTATGAGTGCTAGTAAACCGGGTCTTAATATCTTAAGGTGTTTTCTTTGAATAGCTGATTACCCTTTAGCTTTTATTCTATTAATTACATGTAATGATGCTATAAAGTAGGTTACACTTTGAACACAAGTAATGAGAAAGGAGATTTTCATATAACCTTCAAGAAGTTAAGACGTACTGCCGTTTATAAATAATTAATTACATGTATAATCGAAATTCCCGGCCAATGAGTACAATACAATCGTGTTATAAATGTCGTGTACTCATTATATGAATTTAAAATTTATTTGTTAAATACAATTCTTTATTTCTAAAAACGAGACTCAGAAAAGATTGTTTAATTAATAACATATTAAGGTTTGTGTCTTTTTTGGTCAATTGAGCATGCAAGTTACTGCACATGTTCATATACATACATGTTTGTTGCAAAGGAAATTGAATTACTGAAAACACTCGAAAAAACATTTCTGGGTCTACGTCCATATTTAGGCAGATGGCACTTGTCACAAGAATATATTACCACAAACTAAATTCTTGGGAAATTAAAAAAAGAAACAAAGTTTTTTACTGAAATAATGATGTGCCCGTTTGGGCAGCTCATGGAGAGGGCTGCAATTTCTCAAATATAAGTTAAAATCTAAGATCAAGGTCAAAATTGTTGGAACGTAATGGAAGGTCTTCACAAAAGGAATACACCTATGAAATATGAAAGCCTTAGTACCAACAGTTCAAAAGTTATGGTCAAGGTTAAAGTTTTTTTTCAGTGGGTCATGCACTAAGGTCAAGCTCTAAATTGGTGGTTTTAAAAGGAAGGTCTTATCACAGGGAATCTATCTCTTAAATATGAAAGCCTTAGCCCTAACGGTTCAAAAGGTATAGCCAAAGTTTAAGATTTTTTTTATTCTCTTTTTTAAACTCTTTTAAGTTAAGGTTAAAAGTCAAATATTTTTATACCCAATGAAAGTTCTTGTCACAGTAAATACTCATGCGAAGTATGAAAGCCTTGCACCAGCAATTCAAAAGTTATGGCTTTGGTTGATGTAAATTTGGGTCATATTCCATGGTTATATGTAAGAGGTCAAATTTGGGGGTTCTAAAAGAAATCATCGTGTCACTTACTCAAACACATAAACAGACGGACGGATGGACAGGACAAAAACTGTATGCCCCTGAATCGTCGATTTAATATGGGCATAAAAATAAATACTAAGATTTTGACTTCATTTAAATTACAGAGTAAATTAAAGAAACACAAGTTTCAGGAAAAGGAAAATATTACATGTAAATAAAAAGAGAAGAGAGAGAGAGAGAGAATTGTGACATTTGGTGAAAAAACTGACCTATGATAAACGTTAAAATTTATCAGGTGCTACGAAGGACAACTCCTGCTCTTGAATGAAAAATACCTGTGCTTGTTAAAAATTGAAGGGGGAAAAAGTTAGACTAAGGAATGACACATTCTCTAGACAAGTGATATACGGAGGATGGACCGACGAGGATAAGTACAAAATGTTGCTCAAAAGACCCTGGTTCGAATGAGATCAGTGCAGTAGTTGTTGGTATCAAAAACATTTAGTAGGTATTAGTTAAAAGGTATGAATTTCACAGACCAAACAAAAAACTAGCTATCTATCCTGGCAATATCCATGCAAAACTGTATCTGAAAGAAAACTAAGATATACTGATCAACTACTAGTACTTGTATACGTTTAATTATAAGATTTAATATTATGCGCTTCGACTGATGGCAGGATATCATGAAAGGCAACTATAGGTACCTATCATTATAACCAAAACTATATATATGCAAAATATAATGGGATTATAAAAGAAAAATGTCGGACACTTAACCATGAGTACTTTAATGTTCCTCATCAACAAATGTACATGTAATACAAACTCCACATCCTGCGGAACAGATCAATATTCCGCAGAAGCACAGAATGCCTCTGTAGCATATTTTCTCTTGATTATTTTGTAAGCAGAATTCGATCTTTCTCTTCATTCTAAACAGCTCACTTCAATTACAACTATCTATACTGAATCGAATATAAGTTAGTTATCTCCATACATCTTTAACTTACCTCTGATGGAGAAGTGTGCGTATCTCATTCAAGAAAGGAAATATATGGTCTTGGTATTTACTTCACTTTGGACTTTATATGGATGAATTATAATTGCGCAAATAACATGTAAACAAGTGAATCAAAATTGATTCTGAGCGTGTGCCAACATTTCATCATTGGTACTATAAAGATCAGCATCTATGATTCAGGATTGACTCAACTTCTGAATCAGGTGGGTATCGATAGGTTATTGTGGTGACAGTCTCTAAGAGCAAGTATGACAATGCTGGCAAGGGTCCAATTTTTCTGGAATATCATTTGTTTACTTTCTGCCACTATTACTTGGAAGGTTCAAGGGTTAATAAGTCCAATAGAGCGCATAACTGTTGATTAATGTCACTAATCTTTTAATTAAATTTCTGTGATATTAAGGAAATCGGTAAAAGGTAGGGTACCGAACCTGGATTATCACAGAAAAAAACCCAGTATTAATTATACTTGCCAACACTTCCGCTTTTATTGTTACCTGAGTACTTGGTTGACCTATTTTTATGTTTTACTCCGTCATCATTTGTCCTCTATTAAACTGAGAACTGAATCGTCAAGGGTCCAATTTTTCTGGAATATCATTTGTTTTTACTTTCTGAATTCTACGCCACTATTACTTGGAAGGTTCAAGGGTTAATAAGTCCATTATCGCATAACTGTTGATTAATGTCACTAATCTTTTAATTAAATTTTTGTGATATTAGGGAAAACGGTAAAAGGTAGGGTACCATTTACTACGAAGAACAGAACCTGGATTATCACAGAAAAAAACCCAGTATTAATTATACTTGCCAACACTCCCGCTTTTATTGTTACCTGAGTACTTGGTTGACCTATTTATATGTTTTACTCCGTCATGATATCATTTGTCCTCTATTAAACTGAGAACATTGTACAAAGTACTGAATCGTTGTATTTAGAGCGGGAGCCTGAACCACTGGCATGTATATATATATATATATATTTATAGCAACAATGGCTTACAGGAGCCTGGATGTGGACAGAACCAACAAATTTGAAAAGATTTACACTAAGATCAAGAAACCGTACCGTTGACAAGGCTGGATAAAACTAACGTGTCTCTTACTTCTGTTATACTTTTGACATCCACGATCATGGTTTATGCTCAAGGATGGGACTAGCAGGCCAGTTACTGGAAATAACACGTGGAAAAACACTTCTGTACTCTTGGACATCAGGGAGACAAAATGCTGGCAAATAAAAAGAAGCAATAGGCTTGTAATAATGAACATGTATAATATTAGTTTAGGCCTCTATTTACATGTAGTGTACGATAGTAAAATAATTTTATTAGATGGGGATCTGAATCCTGGATATAAGAAACTAGAAGTCATTATACGCCCTGCTTGAAAAGTGGGAGGGTATACAGTGATCTGGATGTCATTCTTTCCTTAATATTGAAGGGTATCCATCTTTTATCCGCGACTCCTCTTATACCACTGAGTAAAATTTAATTTCATTATACCATTGTGCAAATCCTACAGTGTATTTTACGTTTTGATCTGACACTCATTTAGGGTCTCTCAGGGCAAAAACATTGATTTTGTCATTAAAATTAAAATTATGGGAGGTAGGGGTATCATTCAGTGAGCATAGTGGCCATACTATCTCTAGTTTTTATATCATATATTTTACTTATACATGTAGCTAGCTAGTTTTCATTTTCATGCAAATAATTTACTTACTAATATATCCAATGCCGTGTTATTCAGAGAGGAAGAGGTGCTGTTCACATTAAATTGTCATAGAGGGAGGTTGCAAAGTTATACATATACCTTTGCTCTACACTCTGGGGAATAGAGGACATCAGCTTGTACATGTAATTGATTCCAAATGACAGCATAAAGGACCTAAACAACATAACAATATTGTGACAAGAGTTGCACGACCAGTGTAATGACAATAAAATGTTATGATAAATAAATAATTATTTAGAAACATGGAGCTCTTTGGGTTTTTTTTTTGGCTCTACTGGTCAGAGACCAGAAGAGCTTATGCGATGGTAATGCGTCCGGCGTCCGTCCGTCCGTCCGTCTGTCTGTCTGTAAATGCTACTCCTCCTACAGTTTTGGCCTTATTTCAATATAACTTGGCAAACAAGTAGACTACACTAAGATACATAATTCTGTATATCGGCTTTTGATTTCGATGAAGGGTGTTGCCGTGGTTACTAAAAATAGAAATTTCTGTGAATTTCTTTCAAAATGCTACTCCTCCTACAGTTTTGGTTTGATTTCAGTATAACTTGGTACATAAGTAGACTACACTAGGATACATAATCCGTGAATCGGTTTTTGATTTTGATGAACGGTGTTGCTGTTGTTACTTAAAATAGAAATTTCTGTGAAATTCTTTCAAAATGCTACTCCACCTACAGTTTTGGTCTGATTTCAATTTAACTTGGAACACAAGTAGACTACACTAAGATATAAATAATTCTGTGTATCAGTTTTTGATTTCGATGAACGGCGATGTTGCCGTTGTTACTTAAAATAGACATTTCTGTGAAATTCTTTTAAAATGCTACGTCTACTACAGTATTGATCTGATTTCAATTTAACTTGGTACACAAGTAGACTACTCTAAGGTACATAATTCTGTGTATCGGTTTTTGATGAAGATGAATGGTGTTGCCGTGGTTACCAAAAACACAAAAAGTACATACCAGTAGAGCTTCAGTCTCGACAGAGACTTATGGTTTGTTTTTGTTTTTTTTACAATAGATAATTAAAAAATGTGAACCATGCATTGTCAGACACTTTATTTTCGGTAAATAAAGAATATCAAGCACAGAATGCAGACAGATGTATTGAAAATCTTTAATAATCTAAATGATGTCATTTAACATGCATTGAGGAAAATGTTCATTCCTGATAGTTAACAATCTCTCACTTGAAAATTTGCTCAAGTCTTGCTGTTTTCAATAATTTACAGAACTTGGCCAATCTACATTTTTTGGGAAAGTTGGGACATGGTAACTTTACTATAATAATTGCAATAATTCGAGCCCCTCGTATATGTACGTGGTGATGAGGTTTGGGAGAACTTACAGTATTTAAAAAAAAAATAGAGACTCGCTTACTCCATAAAAGTTAATGAAATAATGGACATTACGTTCCATAAACAACAGGCAATTTGAGTGAGATGTAAATTTGCAGAAATGCAACATCTAAAATGCCTATATTGACCCACTTCTTACTAATAAACGTCTGGATAGAATTACAGACGATACTCAAGAGAAACGAGTTTCTGCTAATATTTTTATTTTCATATAGCTAGGTTTTGGTTCTGATGGGAGTTATAGACTTATCTTTGAAAAAGAAATGTATTATACAGAATACAAAGATGAAATCCGTCCTTACTATTAGTAATAATGCGAAGCATGGACTAGTTCTTACTTTTTATGATTCTTATAGATGAGTTCATGTAGGCACTTGGACGACTCTTGAAAGCTTGTGCAAAAATATATTAAATGTATTATAGCTTGAATCAAATAAAATCTTAAGAGTTGCATTTCCTCTAATAATCAGAAGTCTCTGATGAGACTGTAGCTCTCCTGGTCTGTACGTTCAACAAAGAAGAAGTAACACTTGAATTGAAATTTTGCAGCAGGCAGCAATAAACAGAATTATGTATCTTAATAGTGAAGGCTACTTGTGTGCCAAGTTAGGCCACATAAAATTAATCTTTAGATTCTCATCCTAATTTGCTAAAAAAAATCGGGGCGGGCGGGCGGATTTTATTTTTTATGATTGTTAAATTGTATAAGTATCAACAAAACATGGACTCTTCGTACACATTTTTTTTCATAATGTTAATGCCAAAATGAATAGATTTTCTTTTCATATTCTTTTAAATATTTAAAGAAAACTCTTGCTATTAAAAAAAATAAAAATTCATAGTTAATTAAAAAATTATCAAGTACACATAATTATACGGCACACCCAGTGGGGATACCAATAAATTGTGTATGCATGACTTCTCATTGACCTTTCCGCAAATACCTTTTAGTTTTACCAACAAATCCCTGTTTTGTGTAAAAAAATTAAAGATTTCCACCTTCCTAAAAATTTGATTGTTCTTGAGACTTGACATATTCGACATTAAAAAAGGTCATATTTGCAAAATCCATGAAATATTCTAATGAAAAACCTAGGTCTGAACAGTTTTAAGATTTAACATTTCCTTAGCACTTAACACTCTCAAAAGTCTGCCAACGATGTTTTTTTTTCTTTACAGTAAAATCACACACACAGCTGGAGATCATTAAAACTTGACCAGGTGTCATTTCCTTCGTGTATTTTAGTTAGTTAAATTCTCATTAAAAAATTGCTCATGCCAGTGGTGGTTACGGTATCTAGACGTGTTTATGCTATTTATTTTTCTCTGTCTTCTCTATACTGACAAATTATCTCTTCCTTCAATATTTAAACTGCTTTTATTGCCAATTTTTGTCCATTCTTCACATGGCTCTTTTGCTATAAATAGCGACACGCGACTTTTAATACAGACGGGAGATAACTCTTAAACTTTGACCTAACTTCTTGCTGTTTAAAAATACATGAAAATTCTTTTATTTACACCCACAAAATAAAAAACACCGGGGCGGGACATTTTGAGAGGGGTGGGCGGGGATGAGAATCTTAAGATTAATTTTATCTGGCGTAATATATTAAAATCAGACAAAAACTGTAGGAGGAGTAGCGTTTAAAGGAATTTCATAAAATTTTTTTAGTTACCATGGCAACACCGTTCATTGAAATAAAAAACCAATCCACTAATTTATGTATCCTAGTGTTGTCTACTTATGCGCCAAGTTATATTAAAATCAGACCAAAACTGTAGGAGGAGTAGCGTTTTGAAGGAATTTCACAGAAATTTCTATTTTTAGTTACCATGGCAACACCGTTCATCGAAATCAAAAACCGATGCACTAACTTATATACTCTAGTTTAGTTTACTTGTGTGCCATCTTATATTGAAATCAGACCAAAACTGTAGGAGTAGCATTTTGAAAAATTGTTTACAGACAGACGGACGGACGACGGACACATTACTTTCTGGTCTGTGACCAGTAGAGTTAAAAATTGCTGTTTTTCAAAGACATTTTTGATTTTTATACGGGATAGATAGCGATGAAGAAACCACTTAAAATCCTTACAATTTTAAAGTACGGTGCTTTAAAAAAGAGTTTTAACAATGGATGATAATTTTGACTCTATATAGGTATACACACCATGTATAATGGCATATTGTCCTAACTTTCACAAAAAGGTGTATATGAATTTCAGTATGTCTGTCCGTTTGAATTTCTGTTTGTATACTACCACTTTCGTTTCCGCGCGATTTCTCGGGAAGTATTTGCAATAAAATTTTACACAGCAAGTTACTATGCCTATTGATTTTGAGTCCAAAGATTATAAAATATCATTCTGAGTAGTTCAGTTTCCTTTTCACTCGACATCCTGTGCTTTTGCGTTGAAACTTTATAATCTAACTTCCCATGGCTTAGGGAGGAGACCTATTTATTTTGAGGGTCGTAAATTCTTATATCATGTGTACTGCATGTGTAAAACTTTCAATTTCGAGCGATATCTTAAAAAGCTTTGTTTTTAGCTCTACTGGTCAGAGACCAGAAGAGCTTATGCGATAGTAATGCGTCCGGCGTCCGTCCGTCTGTCTGTCTGTCCGTCTGTCTGTCTGTAAACAATTTTTCAAAATGCTACTCCTCCTACAGTTTTGGTCTAATTTCAATATAACTTGGCACACAAGTAGACTACACTAAGATACATAATTCTGTGTATCGGTTTTTGATTTCGATGAACGGTGTTGCCGTGGTTACTAAAAATAGAAATTTCTGAGAAATTCTTTCAAAACGCTACTCCTCCTACAGTTTTGGTCTGATTTCAGTATAACTTGGCACACAAGTAGACTACACTAAGAACATAAAGAGACTTTATCAACGATCATTATTCTATTTAGTTTCAAATCCCAGCTGCTTAAGTACTTTTCTCTTCCTGTGCTATAAGTTGAAACCAGTAGAGCTTCAGTCTTGACAGAGACTTCTGGTTGTATGTACAATATTGTAAAGTGCCGACGCTACACTCTGAACTGCCTGATGTCTGTCATAGTGCACTTCAGATGTTGGAGTTTAAATTTTTTTTATTATCTATTTTTTTTTCTGACACCAGGAACTATACAAGTACTAAAAAAACAAAAGGAAGAGCTTAAGTATAATAATTCCTTTTAACAAGATAATAAACTAAAAGCCTCCTTAAAGTAATCATTCTCTATCAAGAGTTGTCGTTCCTGCTTCGCTCTTACATACACCTCTGTCAACGCTTGTTATACAAGATTCTTGAAAAAAATTGTAAATGATTAAATTATTGATCATTATTTTTTTAAATTATATTTCTTATTGGAAAATATTTTATTTAATACATTTTAAAAGGATTTTTTAATTCAGATTTTAATTTTTACTCCGCAGAACAGTTCCTTTTTAGGGATTATAGATTTAAAATAAATAATGATTTATCATCGTTATCGATAAGTACAATTATTAACTAGATATCATTGAGATGGTGGCCATCTCAAAGGGCCCCGCGTCCAACAATGAACATGAAAATGTAAGGTCGTTTAAAAGGGATTATTTTGAAGAGGAACATTTGTGTTATACAGTATAAGTCATTTAGTACGACTTCACGGATACTGCAAATTAACTAATATTTATAGAAGATATCCTGTATCCCGAGTTATATAAATTCACTGGAATTAAAGGCAACGAATTATGCACCAAACAAAGATTTTAAACAGAAAGGGTAATTCTGACCATGACCAAGAAACTTCGACCAAGGTCACTGCACTTCCATTGACCAGTGGATCTCTATGAGTGAAGTAATAGCCAGATTGGGCCAAGGAGAGAGAAGAAATGCTCAAGACAAGGATTTTTCATATAATTCTGCTATGACCTTGATCTTTAACCTAGAAACCTGGTTCAAGGTCACTGCACACCGGTTACCCAAAGACACTCTCTGAGTGAAGTATGAGCCAGATTGGGCCAAGGAGAGAGAAGATATGCTCAAGACAAGGATTTTTCATATAATTCTGCTATGACCTTGACCTTTAACCTAGAAACCTGGTTCAAGGTCACTGCACACCGGTTACCCAAAGGCACTCTGTGGGTGAAGTATGAGCCAGATTGGGTCAAGGAGAGAGAAGATATGCTCCGGACAAGGATTTTTCATATAATTCTGTTATGACCTTGACCTTTAACCTAGAAACCTGGTTCAAGGTCACTGCACCCCAGTTACTCAAAGGCACACTCTGTGGGTGAAGTATAAGCCAGATTGGGCCAAGGCGAGAGAAGATATGCTCCCGACAAGGATTTTTCATATCATTCTGATATGACATTGACCTTTAACCTAGAAACCTGGTTCAAGGTCACTGCACCGGTTCCCCAAAGGCACTCTGTGGGTGAAGTATGAGCCAGATTGGGCAAAGGAGAGAGAAGATATGCTTCGGACAAAGATTTTTCATATAATTCAGCTATGACCTTGACCTTTAACCTAGAAACCTGGTTCAAGGTCACTGCACACTGGTTACCCCAAGGCACTCTGTGGGTGAAGTATGAGCCAGATTGGGCCAAGGAGAGAGAAGATATGTTCCGGATAAGGATTTTTCATATAATTCAGTTATGACCTTGACCTAACCTAGAAACCTGGTTCAAGGTCACTGCACACCGGTTACCTAAAGGCACTCTGTGGGTGAAGTATGAGCCAGATTGGGCCAAGGAGAGAGAAGATATGCCCCGGACAAGAGATCTCGGACGGACAGCCGGACGGACGGACGGACAGACTGATCACTATAGGGCGCCCGCCAAGCGGGGCCCTAATTATCATTTAAATTTCGAATCCTAACCGTTTGAATGTTGTTCAAGAATCTTTTACAACGAGCGTTGACAGAGGTGTTGTTAGCGTAGCGGAAAACAACTCTGGATAGAGAATGCAAAATAACAGGAAATTAATTCCCCATTTTACCCCTACAATTTCTCTCCTCCCCTCCCCCCCCCAAAAAAAAAACCCCCAGAACTCAAACAAGTCTGATTATGAAATTAACCTGAATATGTGACATAATTTACTTAATTTCACTTGTTAATAAATCAATACGATCAGATTCCCAAATTATGGAAATTCATGTATGTGATCAATCTAAATCCAATAAAATAGTTCTTAACAATTCCAAGCAGTTTTAACCCAATTAAGGGGGCTGACTGTAGTATTCATTGCGCAATATTTCGCGCATCATATTAAAATGAAGCGTATTTACTGTTTTAAAGCAACTGTTTACACTTAATTTAAAAAATTCAACAAAATTAAGAAATTACAGGTTTTAAAATGTAATTACAATTTTATATAACTGAATTTTTAACCGATTTTGCAATGATAGGTAGGTTGACGTCGATATAGTGTGTTTTTGACGTATGTTAAACTGAAGCTCTTAAACAAAGGGATGATAAAAATATTATTTTATAAAATGTAATAAACATACGCTTTTGGAATAAAAAACATAAAAATTTGAAAATCTCTCCATTATTCTTATGATTTTTTCTTATTATACCTTTGTGTCCGTCATATTTTGTAGTACGCTATAAAAACAGGAAAATTCGTTAATTTCTGGCCTTTTGGGATGCCCCCTCTGGTAACAAGATGGTAGAATTTTGTGTTTCTTACACATAATGTACAATATAGAATTACTCATCATAAATTATAGTTTGAACAAAAAGCCTATTGTAGTATTGTACAATTTGCTTCAGTGTTAAAAATTGGCACTTTCCTGTATAATCCTATAGTAAATGTACCTACATGTATATTTTGAGACTGTCCCTTAAAAATACCTCGACGGTAGATTTCGCCTAAACTTTGCAATTTAATTAAGTTCTATATGGTGTAAAAATGAAGAGTTTTGCCATTGTAGTTTTCATACAATAAAACCCCAGTCGGCTCCCTTAAATTCCAAATGAATAAATAAGCTTACAAATTCAAAAATAATCTGAGCCTCACTTCCTTCTTTAAAACCCAAAAGTTACAAACTAACTGAAAATTAACGGATTCATCTTATTAATACTCTGTTAAATCCGTTTAACCAATTCACAATAAAAAATCGTCTACTAAAAACAGATTTCGAATACAGCAAATGGAAAACGTCTCGTGCAACATGGTTCCATCATTAATACTTGCAATTAAGTAAAATTGTACAATTTAAATACTACTTTTCATTCAACATCTCATATAGAAATAATAATAAATATTATTTTGTTTACTTACAATGTCAACGGGATGAAATTCACAACGTATGAATATTAATAGCTGCAGGTCTGTAGCGTTATGTTTTTATATCTCCGTCTCTGACCATAGCGCTACAGATCCCGTAATGCAAAAATGGTGCAATTAACGGCGCAATATTTCTTGCACACTTTTAGTGAGAATTTTTTCAACTTTCCAGCATCAGTCAATTAACTACCTCTCACTCCCTAATTCCAGGTACATTATTTAACTAATCTGTATATATTATCCATCCCCCAACCTTTTATAGTCTATATGTGGTTTGGAGGTAGATGAAGTTTACACATTTACTACAGAATGTGTCTAGAATCAGGGAGTGAAAAGTAGTTGATTCACCAATGCTAGAAAATGGAGAAATTCTCCCCCCAAAAATATTGCCCCGTAAATTGCACCTTTTTTGCATTACGAGATCTGTAGCGTTATGGTACCGGTCAAAGACAAATATATAAAACCATAATGCTACAGATCTGCAGCTAGAATATTAATAGAGGTGAAATCTAGAAACAGCAAATTGACCCGGAAGTAAAGGTCAATCGTGAACTACAAAAAATACTTAGTAAACTTTCACCAAATAGTGTGCAAAAATGGAATAAAAATAAATAAATGCATATGTTACGTTTTACCTACAGTATGTGAAAGTAACGTGTGGGTCTCCCTATTCTGAGTGTTGAACAAAAGAGCGAAGAATTTAATAAAAGTACAAAAAAATTATCATTAGGTAAACTCGTATCCCACTCCTCCCAAAACTCAGTAAAAGATTTCTTTCTATTATTATCAACAATGATTTGATATTCGGGCTCAAGCGGGAGCATCAAATTATGCACTTGTGGGAGTAACTCCCTCCCATAACTTTCTCCCACTCAAAAATGTACACTTATAACAATGAATATAAATTAATTTATATAAAAGATCCTATTAATAGATCATCCCAAATTTGGGTCAGGCATCAGCTCTCATTGACAATTATCCAACGAGACTCCTCAGATATGGTAGTTATTAACCTTAGATGAGAAGGAGCAATCTGTCTCTCACATTAGCTGATCGCTGTTTATATATGACGTTGTGTATTACGTTACTGTACGGATATGACGTTTCACACACGTATCATTACCCGCGTATTATATTTGATCGGATAAGGAATCCATGTTGCCTACGAATCACATGCACGGGTAAGGATGCGGTTTTGGATAGAAACGCGTAAAAAGATAATTGTAGGTATTTCACAAGAGCTATACAAGAATTCATATAGGATTTAAATGCCCAAGAATTGGGTCTAAATGAATTACAGTAGATTCCTAAATATACGTGTTTAATTAATTATCGCGTAATTTCGCGATAAACACCACACGCGAAATAAAATTGCTCGCCTTTATTTTTATGGTGCTGAAATCTATGTAAAATCTCTTGACCAACCGTACACTCGCGAATTATTATTCTCGCGATTTGACGTTGAAGAGCCCATTCGCGATAATAAGTACTCGCGAAAAATAAGGAATTTACAATATCTGTTGGTTGATAAAGTATACGCGAGGTTTGAAGTTAATCCCGATCGAGGAATTTCGGGTTATAATATTTTGATAGATAGTTATATCTCATAACACAATTCAATAATCATGAATAATAAAATTAAATACAAATGCTCTTTTTGCATGTTATTATTATTATTATGTAAGAGACAATCCGGAGTGGCTGTTCAGCTTACACGATATTGTGGTTACATGAATTTATTTCTCCAATCATATAAAAAAAAAAGAAAGAAGCTGCGTTCGTAACAAGGGCCCCTTCCTTCTAAAATTCATTTGTCCTCCAACATTTAGTGTCAAACGTTGTTTTTGTTGATGCGCCATACCTTCCAGCTTCACTTTCATGGGATCTCTGGAGAGAACGTACTCCGGTGCAGTTGGGTTTTCCTAAACAGTGTATAGAAGGCTTAGTAATCTCCTCCTCGAAATTGTCAGGAGCATGGATAGAAATTTCAGCAGCTTTTTTCGGTGTGAAACTCGATGAGAATGAGGAGGAGGAACTAGACATGGAAAGGGTCTTGTGTTTGATTGCTGTTTTTGATTTAGAGCCATGGGATGATTCTTCATTTGGTGGCACGGCATCTTTAACTTTTGGGGTTCCCAAAGGCTCTTGTTCCGAGGCAGGTGCTGGTGTTTGTACTGCTGTTTGTTGGGCTGGTCCTGGCTGAGATGGCTCTTGTGTAGACAAGATGATGTGGTCATCATGCGAATAAATGCATCTGGGGAGCGTTTGGGGAATATATGTAACGGTTCCCGTTACAATTAGCACTAATTATATAATAGTGTGGTGTTGTGCAGATATTGTGTATTAATCAAACATTTTTGATAAGCAAGGGTGCCTTTTTAAAAAAGATGTGCAATGTGTGGACCTTGGGTCAGGGGTTTATTACTGTTTAGTTGAAATGCATTTTTGTTCCCCTACTCTGTCTATGAGTATTAAGTAACCAAACTAAGCAATTGCTAAGTGTATAGTTATGATAACAATAGTGCCTCTTTCAAAATTTTGAATGCCGTAACATATAGCTTAAAGTATGGACCAAATTCAATCACTGGAGAGTTGTTGCATAATGCTCAGGTGACCTATAAGGCCCTCAGGCATCTTGTTAAAATTTAGAAGCCATGTTAGTGGCTCATAGTCAGTTCTAACTTTGAAAGGTTTTCCATATAAGTAGTGAATGGAATGTTTTATTGACTTTACAGTATTGTCACAATAGCGTCGTTCAGTGGCATTAAAAGTTTTGCTATAAAAAGCTATGACCTTGACAACCCCTTCTTGTTCTTGTGATAAGATTGCCCCCAGTCCAGTATTGGAGGCATCTGTATCTAGAGTAAAAAAAAAACATTGTTTGGGTATGATTAATTGTCTGAGCTAGTTAAAGCTCTCTTCAGCTTGTCAAAAGCAATTCGACAATCATCCCCCATTTAAATTTGTGGTTTTAATCCGTTAGTTTATGCAAGGGTCTGGCTATGTAGGAAAATTTATGAATAAGAGCATAAGCCCAAAAAGCTTCTTACTTCCTTAATGTGTTTGGAACGGGCAAATGTTGCACCGCTTCTATTTTAGAAGGGCCTGTAGATCTACCATTCTCATTAACTATATATCCCAAAAATGATTTTTTTTTTGCAAAAAGGTACATTTCTTTGGGTTCATTTTTAAATTAGCCCCTTGTAACCTATCAAAAACTTGATACAATTAATTCATTAGATGTTCATCAAAAGTTTTTGAAAAGAATGATAATATCGTCCAGGGAAACGAAGTATATTTGCCATGACAGATTTGACATGATTTTTTACATAACCCTTTCAAAGGTAGCTCCCGTATTACAAAGTCCGAAAGGCATACTTTAAAATTGCCAGTGGCCACCCCCAGGAGTTGAAAATGCAGTTTTTGATTTATCTTCAGGGGACATTCTAACTTGCCAGTAACCACTTTTTAAATCGATAGTGGAGAACCACTTTGACCCGAACAAAGCACCTAGAGTGGAGGGATGGGATAATTGTCTTTAATGGTTACTTCATCTTTCTTTTAAATTAATACTACTGGGGACCCCCAAGTACTATCAGAAGTTTGAATTACCCCTTTATCTAGTATTTCAGTAATATCCCTTTGGTACTCGTGTGGGGGGTTGTTTTCTGGGATTATCATTTCCCGTATTAATTTTGTGTTCCACTATGGCAGTCAAATTCAAATCATCTGAACTCTGTGAGAAACTATTTTGGAATTCAATCAACAGTTTAAGTTCTAACGGAGTTGGATGATAGTCTCTAAATATTTGGGCAAATTAGTTTCTGAATTAATTGTTGTTATTATTATAAGAAAGGTATTAATTTTCAATAGTGGCTAGAACTGTATCTTTGTGGATTTTGACAATATGGTCATTTACATTTGTGTAACGGATTTTTTTTTCAAAAATTTTTTTTCAGTTGGTGTCCCTATCCCTAACAAAAAAAATACTATAGTTAACTATAGTTTACTATAGTTAACTATAGTAAATCAAAGTGTCAAAGTTTTACAAAGTGTCAAAGTTTTCGATAAAGTTTTTCAAGTATCAAGGTTTTTGCCAAAGTATATTCAAAGTGTCAAAGTTTTCGATAAAGTTTTTCAAAGTGTCAAAGTTTTCGCCAAAGTTTTTTAAAGTTTCAAAGTTTTCGCCAAAGTTTTTCAAAGTGTTAAATTATCCAAGTTTTCGATAAAGTTTTTCAAAGTGTCAAAGTTTTCGATAAAGTTTTTCAAAGTGTTTAAGTTTTCGATAAACTTTTTCAAAGTGTCAAAGTGTTCGTTAAACTTTTTCAAAGTTTCAAAGTTTTCGATAAAGTTTTTCAAAGTTTCAAAGTTTTCAATAAAGTTTTTCGAAGTGTTTAATTATCCAAGTTATCGATAAAGTTTTTCAAAGTATCAAAGTTTTCGAAAAATTTTTATTCAAAGTGTCAAAGTTTTTGATAAATATTTTGAAAGTATCAAAGTTTTCGAAAAACTTTTTCAAAGCGTCAAAGTTTTCGCCAAAGTTTTTCAAAGTGTCAAAGTTTTTGACAAAGTTTTTCAAAGTGTCAATGTTTTCGTCAAAGTTTTTCAAAGTGTCAAAGTTTTTGCCAAAGTTTTTCAAAGTGTCCAAGTTTTTGCCAAAGTTTTTCAAAGTGTCAAAGTTTTCGTCAAAAGTTTTTCAAAGTGTCAAAGTTATCACTATAGTAAATCAAAGTTTTCAAAGTGTCAAAGTTATAACTTTCCCCCCCCCCCCCCCGGTTGTGAACAATAGATTTCTATTTCCTTAGCATTAAACTCGTTTTTTTGAGGTACTTTAGTATCCTCGGCAAGTAGTACTTTGCAGAAAGGGATATCCATCTTTTCACTATTGACGCAAGAAGTTCTACACCCTTTATTTTAAATTTCATTTTCATCACTAATATATCACACGCATTTTGTTGCATGAAATCTATAACCCAAGATGCACTTATTTAGTATATTTGCCACTAAGAAATTGCGAGTAACAGTTGTATCTCACAGTTTTTTTTCATGGGACATTCCCCTCTCACAAAAATTCTTTCCCATTTGCAGATGTTAGTTGGGTACAGTCCACTAATTGTTTTTCCATAGGCGACAATGTAAACGTTTTTTTCTCATAGCGATGCCCCTAATTTTCGTGCAGCAGTGAGTGACCCCTCAAATCAAGGCACATCAAATTGTCTTTCTTTAGTTAAAATCTCGAGGTGGCATATCAGATTCGATTTCCGGCAAAATGTGTCTGTCTGTAGGAACCTATGAAAGTGAAAGTAGGGGAATTCCAGGAATCTAAAAAGGGGGTAATTAGCTAATCTTCTTGATAAATTACATTTGCCAAGTTATTTTGTTAGAATAGATACTCCTTATCAACAAGTATGGGGCTCAGTTTAGTGCCTAGTCACATTATTTTAGTCAAGTCTGAAAATTAAAGAAATTTGTTATTTTTTCTGCACTTCTTTCTTCTCCTACCGATTCTAAAAAAAATTAGTGGGATGAACCCAATATGGAAAAGCATTTTTAAACTTTACAATATGTAATCAAATATCTCCTAACTCTATACAATTAATATGCCAAGTTTTATCAATATTGGTTGAATTTTTACAGACTTTTGAAAACTTGTTGTAAGACAACTCATGTAAGGAAAAATTGATCATGTTCAACCTCTTTTTTCCTTCAAATACTGACTATTAAGAAGTACAATAAAAATTTTTCCTATTGATATCTTTCAATTAATGAATTGAATGGATTTAATGAACAATAATGAATACTTTATTGCGTACATTTGAAAAACGTTATATTTTCTGTGTGAATCGACAACTTTTTTAACCTCTTTATATGTTGCACAATAAACAACAAGAGAAATTTTACTTCAAATACTCCGAAAGAAATTATACAAAAATCTAGAGCCTGTATCCTCTTTAAAAAGGTTTTACAAATCAAAATCGGTCAATTAATAGAGAGGTTTAGTTACAAGTGACGTAATAACGTGTACGCGAAACTTTGACGTACACAGTGTATTTGACGTCAGCGTCAATAATATGATTTAGTTATACATACACGTGTACGAATGCAAATTTCATGACTGGAGAGTAAAGTAAATAAATTGAACGGCATTGCATTTATTGTTTTTGATTTTGACAAATCAAAGGTGGAATTTTACTTATTCTAGTCATAGATATCAAACAATGAAAAATTATTATATGTATTGTCATCTCACTGCAGTGAAGCGCTTTTAAATATTTTGTTTCCTATTATATCTACAGGATAAGCTTTTAATTCTGCATCACTTTAAAAATGGAAGCATTCATAAAGATACTGAATTGACAACAAAAATAAAACACACACACACACCTTTTTTAATACGCGATTTTAATAGATCTTTACTATCGAAGGAAAAAAATAGTGAATGAAATACAATCTCCACATTCAAGCACTGAGGGATTATATTTTTATTATGTTACTCATGCCTGTGGGTGTTATTTTATAGAAAATATTTTATTTGAAGAAAAAAAAAGAATATAACGTTAGTGGTGCTAAAATAAGTTTTAATAAAAAATAATATTAAGGGAAAAAAAATCACCGACAAAAATGTTTATTTGTTGCATTGGCGGGGTCTTTTTCAAATGAATCCTGCTTACAAAATAGACATGCTGCTTGGTATCAGTTTAACTTTTCGTTGATAAAAATACAAATACATGTACTTTGATGGACTCATCGAATCAACATTCCTTATAAAAAATTGATAGAGTTCTTGTTTTATAGCATAAAAATTAATCAATTAAATCAGGAAATAAAGAATTTAATCGATGACTTTACACATTTAATTCGTGCGTGTAAATAGTGTATAACACGACGTTCTAAACATGTAGCTACACGTCGGATTTGACGTCAAGATTTCGAAGAACACAACAATTGATGACGTCATCCGTACACGTTTGTCGCAAAACTTTTACTAAACCTCCCTAATATTATATATATTACCAATTAAATATGACATTACTAGTGAGTTTGTTGTGAGAAAATTATACGCCAAAATGTCTATAACGTCATAGAGGACTGGCAGCAATTTTTATGACGTCATCATAACAATTTCAAATGAATATAGGTATAAGTGCACTGATTCATAGGTAAAATGAAAGGTGATTGAAAAAAAACAACAGAGGTTTGCAATAGGAAATACCATCAGAAAGGGGAGAGTATCAGAGTCTGGAAAAGAAGCTAAGTGTATTAAATCTCTTTGGTTACCTAGGTTAAAAATTAATGAATTTGAAACTTTGACAAAAAAAATCTTACGATAAACAGTCATAATTATGTCATACCAGGGTTGGAAGAAAGTGAAAATAAAGTTAAAATATTACGCTCCCACCCTCGCAACCCTGACCCCTTTCCTCGAGTCCAAACCCCTAACAAGGATTGTGGAAATGGACAATACTGTTAATGATATAACTTGAATTTTTACCATTCTCAAACTGATTGTGCCACCCCCAACTATGAATTTTAATCTGACGTAAAGCAGGGTCTAGGTTGGACTTGGATACTTACTGACTTTAAATCTAAAATGTACAAACTTTTTCGAAAGGTTCCTTCTGAGACACCCGACCGAAAAGCAGCAGCAATAAATAAGGCAATAAAAACTGCTTTGTATCAAATCCTAGGAGGAAATGACCAGACCCGATTGATCCTTGCATGTACAGGTATCCCATCTCCATTCCGATCTTCAATGTTTAAATCGTGCAATAAAATCGGTGAAAAAATTGTTGACATTGAAGAGTGCGCTATAGATAACAGAAAAAAACTATTTAAAATAACGAAATAAATTAAAAGGGCTGTCTGAATCTCACCTTATCAATATACAAACGGATGCCTCGTACCAGTCACGAAGCATAACAAGCCGACACAAATTGGGTCAAGGAGCCTCGCAAGTTCTGTGGAACCACAAGTTTTCGTGGGGGATTAATTTTCGTCGTTTTCGAGGTATGGTGACACCCACGAATTCATGTCCACCACGAAATGTAAATGTTACATACATAACCACTCAACAATTCTACGTCCACGAAATCAAATTCCCACGAACCAAGAGTTTTTCCCCCAAGCCACGAAAATTTGACCCCACGAAAATATGTGATTTTACAGTATTTGGCTTGGTATGCGAAGATGTGACAGACAAAACTCAAGTGATATCTTACTATATCACAAATAAATTTTGATTGGTGGGAGCATAGCTTCAGGATGAGGGTTTCCAAGTCCAGTGCCCAGTTGGTCATTTCTGGTGTACAGCAAATACAAATCCGGTCAAGCCTCTGTCTGAAAAAGAAAAACTAATTAAAAAAATCTTTTGGTACAATACGAAACAACTGATTGTGATGCAACAAGTGCCGTGAGTCTAGAAAAATAAATCAAAGACTTTTTATCTCCCCAATGGAGAACAAATCGACATGCAAATAGAGTTCATAGGGGTCAAAGCCAATTTAGAACTTGTGATAAGGCAAATTTTAGTGATGAAATGTTACCTGAAAACACAAAAGTTCAAAAAGCAGAGCTACAAAAAATGTTGTCAAATGACATTAAAGAAAGATGGGTATTTCAAAAGCTCTCTCCAAATAGTACAATTGTGACATTAAAAAAATGTCAAACTCAAACTTTTTTATCTAACCATTTTTATTTTCACAGGTATTATTTTCTATTGGCTGTTTCTTGGGTCTGCCCCACTCTGTCGACTTCCGACCCCCAAATTCGACACTGGAAAGTTTGACAATCTTCCAGGATAGAAGTCGTTTTGTCTAGAAAAAGTGATTATTGTTACCCGTATTTAGACCATAGTGTTTTTTTTTTATCCCTTGTGGGATGGGTTGCTCTCCACACGACCATTCTGTGGATGTTTTGAGTGTTTTTACAAGGTTTCTTATATCTTTGGTAAGGAACTGAATATCATCTCTTTTAGTTTGTTTAATAGCAGTCAAAGTTTCTTGTTCGTTATCTTAGGTAGCTTTGATATTGTTAATTGTTTGACCTCCTTGATCATCTGCAAGTTTGTACGTTTCAAGCCGAATAACCAATATCTCGTCTTCATTGATGTTTTTCGCCTTGCTTCCCATAGGCGCAGTCTCATGATATAAGGGTCAGTTAAGGCATCTATGAAAGTCTAATGCCAGTGTATTTATATTAGTAGGGTCAGCTGTTGGGTACACTCGCCTAGTAAGCTTCTTTATTGACTGGGTTACTTCAGGGAGCGACTCTTTCTCTCCCCTAACTTGACCTTTTAACCTTGCTCGATACATTTCGGCTCATTCTTTTACGAGTGAACCAAAACTTGCTGTTGGGTTTCATTTAATTTTGTCAGAATGGCCCTTGCTCCCCTAATTAAACTACTGGGTAAATAAAGGTACTTGGTTATGTAGCCGAGCAAGTATTTGGAATTGTGTGAGGTATTCATTCTGAACTCATGTTTCGCATTGCATTCTTTGTAAGTTCATTCATATTTTCAGTATGTCGGGAGGCTAAGAGGACACCTGAGGACCCTTATCTTCGTCATGGGAAAAATCGTTCCCAATACAAGACCTTGGATGAAAGATTAGTTCCCCTGAATCTTCGAACTTACTTTCATTTTAAGACATATAAATTTGTGATGATAATTAAATAGATTTTCCTATTATATATTTTTAGTTCACCTGAAGTGAGCTTTTCTGATCACATTTTGTCCGTCGTCCGTCGTCCGTCCGTAAACTTTTCACTTTCGACTTCTTCTCAAGAACCAATAAGCCAATTCTAACCAAACTTCGTACAAAGCATCCTTGGGAATTTTAAGTCTTAAAATGGAGGACCAGGCCCCGGGATCATGAAACAGACTAGGACTTAAGTCAAAATTTCAATTATCTATAAAATCTTTAAAACTCGTTAAAGGAAACCCAGTATTTGCATACAACAGCAGACTGATGATACAAAATCGGAAGATATTTTCATTTTGGGCTGCTTGACCTCTAAGAAAATTCAGCATCTAAAGTATTTTTTGACTTAAGATGCTTCAAGATCCCGGGACCAGGTCTTCTTACAAGGGGAGATAATCAAGAAAAGACAGAAATAGGTTGGGGTCATTAAAAAATCTTCTCAAGAACCACTGGGCTAGAAAAGCTGAAACTGATGTGGAAGCATCCTGGTGTAGTGCAGATTCTAAATTGTTCAAATAATGACCCCCGGGGGTTTGACGGGGCCACAATAGGGAATCAAAGTTTTACATAGAAATATATAGGGGAAAATCTTTAAAAATCTTCTTCTCAAGAACCACTGGGCCAGAAAAGCTGAAACTTATGTGGAAGCATCCTGGGGTAGTGTACATTCTAAATTGCTCAAATTATGACCCCCAGGGATTGGGCGGGGCCACAATAGGGAATCAAAAGTTTTACATAGAAATATATAGGGATCTTTAAAAATTTTCTTCTCAACAACCACTTTGCCAAAAAAGCTGCTATTTTGTGGAAGCATTCTTGGGTAGTGTAGATTGTTTCTTTTTTTCAAATCATGACCCTCGGAGGTTCGGTGGGGCCACAATAGGGAATCAATGTTTTACATAGAAATATATAGGGAAAACTTTGAAAATCTTTTTCTCAAGAACTACTTGACCGGAAAAGCTGCGGAACTTATGTGGAAGCATACTGGGGTAGTTTAGATTCTAAATTCTAAATCATGACCCCCGAGGGTTGGTCGGGGCAACGTTAGGGAATCAAATTTTTACATAGAAATATATAGGGAAAAAACCCTTCTTCTCAAGGTAAAAATTCTTCTTCTCAAGAACTACTTGGCCAGAAAAGCCTAAGCTTATGTGGAAGCATCCTGGGATAGTTTAGATTTTAAATTGTTCAAAGTATGACCTTTGGGGTACGATGGGGTCAGAATAGGTATTGCAAGGGTGAGATCTGTTTAAGAATAGTATGGTCAAAGCTTCTCAGGTGAGCGATGTGGCCCATGGGCCTCTTGTTTATTATTGTTTTGTCTTCCACTCAACCAGAAGATTAGGAATATTTGTATCCCACTTCTGATATTTACCTACGGTACATTAAAATAACGTGTGGGTCTCCAAATTCCAAAAAGGAATTAAATAAAAGTACAAAAAATACTGTTAATAGATAAACTCTTATCCTGCTCCAACCAAAATTCAGTAAAATATTACTTTCTATAAGTAGCAACAATAATAAATACATGTAGTTATTTAATATTCAGGCTCTAGCAAGAGCATCATATCAACAAATTGTTGGAGTAACTCTCTCCCATAACTTTCTCCCACTATAGAATGTTTACTTATTACAATGAATATAAAATACTTATAGATAAACAATCCTATTAATAGATTATCCAAAATTTAGGTTAGCATCAGCTCCCATTATTGAGAGTTTGGAATTGACAATTTCCCAACGAGACTCCTCAGTCATGGTAGTTCTTACTTTGTAACCTTAGATGAGAAAGAGCAATCTGTCTCTCAACTCAGCTGATCGCTGTTTGAATATGACGTTCTTGTCTATTACATTACTACTGATGTGACGTTTCACACCGGTATCATTACCCGCGTATTGTATTCGATCGGGGTAGGAAGCCATGTTGCCTACGGATCACATGCACGGGTAAGGATGCGGTTTTAGATAGAAACGCGTTAAAAGATGATTGGAGATATTACACACGAGCCATACAGGACTTCAGATAGGATTTATATGCCCAAGAATTGGGTCAAATGAATTATCTGTTTGGTTTATAAAGTATAAGTAAATTGAAAGTGAATCCCGATCGAGGAATTTCGGGTTATAATTTTTTGATAGATTAGTTCTATTTCAAAATCCAATTTAATAATCATGAAGAATAAAATCAAATGCAAATACTCCATTGATTTATTTCATATCATTATTTTATAAGCGATAATCAGGAGTAACTGTTCAGCTCACATAATATTGTTGTTACATATTGAATTTATTACTCCAATCATATAAAAAAGAACGAAGCTGCGTTCGTAACACAAATACCTTAACAATTAAAGAAATTCAACAAGTAGCCTACGAATGAATCAGTAAGTGTGTCAATTAAACTATTCAATGATAACCAACAAATGGAAAACACGTGAAGCATTTCAGTCCGAATTTCCTCCATATAAATTATTCACAAGATACAAACATTGCAACCGTCTAGTAATAAATAACACACATTAAACTTTACAAATAAGTACCTGAGCTTAACATAGTGTTGCAAAATGCAAGTTTTTGGTGTAATGTACAACTATAAACAAGAAAAGTTAAGTAAATTCAATAAATAACATTTAGGGGCCATTTAAAAATACTATGTTCAATATTTCAATACACAAACTCTACATTTTCCCTCTCTTAAGTTTCCAGTGTCCCCACGGAAACAAAAAAAAACCCAAATTCAATAATCATAAAAGTTAAAGACATTTGAAAACCTGAAAAAAATATTTAATAAAATATACATCGCTTAAACTATAATACACATGCGTATATATAAACATGAAAACGACATCAAATAACTATTTCCTCAATTTTAAAGTCTGCCTTCTCCTGATTGGTGTTCTTCTTCTTGGTGCGTCCTCTCTATTTCGTACTGTGGCAGATGTGCTTGCCGTTGTGGTAGTCGTTGGGCATCTCTTATTTCCATTAGAAACGCAGTCCTTTGCTTTATATCCCCCGTCATATGATGAAAAACGTCGTGGATCATCAGTAAATGACTTTCATTATCTCACTGGTGTCTGTTGTTTTAGGTCTTTAGGTGTCTTCTCTTCAATTTCATTATCACTACTCGCGCTGCTGAAACTGCTACTACTGATTCTGACTTCCTCTTCTTACCACCCTTCCTCTTTACAACTTCATTTTCTTCTTGCTTATCACTTTCTGCTTTCTTTGCTTCCTCTCTTTTCTCGTCATCATTCTATTCTTACTTTCTTCTCATCACCATTCCTTTCTCCCTCTTTCTTCTCATAATTTTCTTCCTCAAAACACTTTCCCCTGAAGTCCAGGTTGGGCTCACAGCTGAAGAAGTCTCCGGATGGGATACTGGCTACTTCCGTCGGTTTTGTTGCGACAAGTGGTTCAGGTGTTGCAAGGACTTCCTCAGCTGACCCAACCGTGGCGGCTGATGGAGTAGGTTGGCTAGCGGTGTCGACTTCTGAGCCAGATATCGTCGAGGTTGTCTTTCTAAGCGTACTTGCCCATAGGGCATGGGACTCTTTCCATCCTATCTTACAGTAGTGGTTTCGTTCCACCAGGTGGATAGGATCTTTGTTTTCATGGCGATTACTCCTCTCTTTGTCCGCCATATTGTTTGCTGCTTCTAGGTGCTTAGTGTAGTGGGTGACATGTTCCTGTAGCTTCTTCCTTTCTGTTGTGATAAAGTGGCACAGTCTGCAGTAAAATGGTGCTTTCATTTAAGGGATATGATACATGTACTTATAAATATGTGGTATCACTTGTGACTTCTCCCCTTCATACTGGTTGTATGAAAGACATTAGTAGGCTCTTCCTTCTTTTAGGATATTTTTTGTTCTAAATCTGTCATCTGTATATAAATTCATATATAAACTAAAAGAACAGACTTAATTTCTAGAGTTATTCCAACCATACAAAAACCTTAGTTCTGTCCCATCTTTTTTTTTAAACCATTTACCTTTAGGAGGCTGTACAACACCAGTATAAACTTAAAGTCGACATGGTATTTTCTATTTCTTTAACAGCTTCGTGGCCAACTCTGGATTGTCTTTCCCTTCATTCTTAAGCTTGTTGTGGTAATGACACGAGAATCATTTGGACCCACATGGATGCTAAAAATCAAGACTTAGATTTCCGCGTGATTACAAAAACGACCGAGAGAAGTAATTTTTGGCAAATTTCTCCTTTTTCCCCTCGTATAATTACCAAACTAATTGTCCTTCTTCATAATGGTATTACCAAATTCTAATGTCCTAAGTTTCCATCTGGTTGTGAATAGCTTGTCTCAAGGTTCTCCTTGCTACTTCATTAGCTTTTAGCAGACGTTGTCTCAGATTCTCAAATTATTCTCCATAATTGTGCAATATTTCTTCTGAAGTACCATTCCCTAGCGTCAGATCTGCTGGTAGTCAGATTTCTCCCCCCAAGCAAAAGGATGTTAAGTCCTATAGAGTCTTGTGGAGTTGCTCTATAAGCTGCTGTGATAAAGTGTAAATTTTTGTCCCCTTCAGCTTGCTCCCCTCTTAAATTGTACTAATGTCTTGTTGAACCCCTCTGCCAATCCATAACATCTAGGGTTGCAAGGGCTTGTTCTTGATTTCTTTATCTCCAATTATGACAGAATTCCTGACACAAATTACTCTCAAAACACCTACCTTGATCTGATAGAACTGTCAAAGGACACCCGAACTGACAGACGACATGTAACAGGTAGTGCGCACATGTCTGTGCTGTTTGGTCAGGTATGGCTATGGCTTCAACCCACTTAGTGCAGTGATCGGTAACTAGGAAGGCATACTTGTTACCACGGAGAGTCTCTGGGAGTGGTCCTAGCAAATCTAGATCTGTTGCTAATCTGCACATTGGCCCTCCTTCACATGTAACCGGTTTTCTCCTGGTCTTACTCGAGGGTCCGTGTTTTTCTGCTCCTATTTTGTATTGTTTTACGGACCTTTGATCTTGAATACTGTTCGTTATCTCCATATGTTTCAACCTTACAAATTATATTTCTTTCATTGGAGTTTTGCGGCGACAGCGAATTCGAACATGAAAAGCGGACTTGGAAAATGTTAGGGAAAATGTCAGAATATATACATATCCTTATGTAGCTTAAATTGACCTTTATCTTATATATCATATCACAAAACAATTGTTGCATTTTCTATTATGCAAAAGGGCTATAATATAAAAATCTATGAAAAGGGTAAGATATATTACAGTAAATAAAAAAATGTATTGTATACACTTCTCTACTCGTACTTAGATTAACGAGAAGAACTTGAACTGCTGACACACAGCGCTTTCAAGAGTTTTGGAACTTTCACAGTTATGAATTGATGATTCTTCCTGATTCTGTCTCATTAGTTAACTTATGGGCTTCTTTCGTTTTTTTTTCCTTTAGTTGCTTTCTTTTCATTTCAATTTGATTTACTTGATGTTGAAGGACTTTGCTCTCCATCTGGTTGCAAACTTGATGTGCGTGGTATCACCGGAATATCTTCCTCGCATGATGAACCTACCGTGCTGCAAAAGGCCTCTCTTTTGTCACTTTGTTGGCTCTTTCTTGTAGACTCTTTTACGAGATTGAACTCCATTCTCTCAATCTTGTGCAATTTATCACTTTAAAAATGCAAAAGATAAACTCATTAAAGACATTGTTTTTATTTTATCTGAGTCAGATAGTGAAATAAAATTTAAAATACAATGAAAAACTACGTTATCAAACTGTTAGTTACTTTTACAAGCGGTACTGATGTATACTTGGAAAATTGAAGGAAGGTCGATCCTATAGCTGTTATATAAATTTTCTAAGCATCTAATGGGAGCAGATGAGAATTTTCCTTTATAGATTCGATGATTTTGTTCCACGAACAAGGGTGCAGATTATAGGATCTCAGCAGCATCGGTATCTCTACATCGGAAAACTTAATATTTTTCTTTTTACTGTACCGAATTGTTTTTTATTGTTCATCTACATGTAGAAAAAAGTATAAAACGCGTATATTGAGAACATACAATGAAAACTAAACAACATAATTTGTTTAAACTTCGTAATTTTATGTGTTTGTGTGTGTGTGTGAGAATGTGAGGGAGGGTTTGTATGGGGGGGGATAAGGTTGTGTGTATTTGAGGGTAAGGGTGTTTGTGGGTGGATGCACGGGATAGAGAGGGTTTTTATTTTACTTTGCAGGTGGCCGTTCAACACTACACTTGAAATTACGTGCAGCAGTAGATTCAGAGAGTACATAAAAATATTTATAACATTGGCGGATCCAGAGGGGGGGGGGGGGTTCCGGGGGTTGGAACCCCCCCCCCCCCTTTATTTTTTGCTTAGTGGGGAGAGAGAGAGAGTGTGTGTGTAATGCGTTTTCTGAGATTATATATTTTTACGTCTTACTTATTTATTGAATATATATAGATTCTCTCACATTTAGTTTCCTCCAGTCACGTTCTCTATTATACTTTTTAAAGAGAGAATGATAGAAGATATTCTACTTGTTTTATATATCTTGTATATTATACCCTGGTATGTTATATGCAATGTTTCATTTGATATTGGATTTTCGTGATATTTGGCTGTGTTGACTATGTTTGTACCGTTTTTATCATATCTAGATCTTTTGAAGGAACTAACACGTAACTCTTTATTTTAAAGCCCACCAGCATCCAATCCAAAAAAGTTATTCAAATTCTTAAAGAAAAATCATTGTACTCTTCGGAAATGATACAAATCCATTCAAATTTAAGGCTTCCGTAGTTATGAAATGTGTAGGGTTTTTTTGTTTTTGTTTTGTTTTGATTTGTTTTGTTTTTTTTAATTGTTGTTGTTTTGTTCGGATTGGGGTAAAAAAAATTTTAAAGGACATAAAATAAAGATATCATAGTATTTACTATAACCTTAGATCTTTCCATACATACAAGTCTATGAATCTTTGCTTGAGAGTATGTATTGGGGGGGGGGGGGTTAGAGGGGCACAACCCTGGAACCCCTCCTTTCAAAAATTGCTGGATCCGCCCGTGTATAACACGTTAATAGCCATTCTCTGTGAGCATTTTTAACTCTTTGATAGAGAGTGTGGCACGCTAGGTCATGGATTTTTATGAAACTTGGCACACATTGTTATATTGATGCATGAAACAAAAATTTATAATAAAATGGTTGCTATGGTCAATGGTTACCATGGCAACAATAACAAATTTTTAAGGGCCTTGAAACAGTTATTTTTCATGAAAAATTGCAAACTTGAGACAAAAAGAAAACCTGTATATGATGAAATTATGACTTAATCTTTATATCTAAATATATTATATTTTAATACTTATACTTATTTGCAGTGTTTGAATAATTTTTCATCATAGTAAAAAATAACCAGCTTTGGGATTGTTTTAAAGGGAAAAAATTACAGATTAAATGCCCTTTTGATAAGCTGACGTGCTCCTAAATGTGGAACGTTAACATTATCTCCATCATAAGCCTAGTCTCTTAGACACCTCTGCAATATGGACTTGCATCAAAATTTTGACATCAAAGTGAAAAACATGATATTCAAAAGATTTTTTCAAACAACTAATAGTTCTATATGTACATAGTAAATATCTACCTATAAGGACACAAATATAGGCAGGCACTTACAAGTTTAGTCATGATAAGGAATTAAAACAAACACTTCCTTTTGTGGTTAACACTGATATATGCGAGACAATGACATCAAAGAATGCATATGACGGAGAGTAACAAAAATTGTCTGGAGAGAGAACAGACAGACAAGTTGAATATGATTTGAACACATAGTAAAGGTATATTTATTATTTGTTATTTCAAAAGTTGTATTCTGAATCTCAATGAATCTTGATTTTCTTCACATATTGCAGACCAGTAATATTCATTAGATGTTCTCTTGTCAAGTTGAACACGCCTTGAATAATAAGATGAAATTTGTTACCCAGAGAGGAAGTCTGACCTTTTAAACTTTTCGGAAAATTTCTTTTCTTCGGCAGCACAAAACGGGTCAATTATGTTTCCACTAATTTTCCCGATTTTAAACTTTTTTTTCTTTCCATCACTGGATGAAAAATACAGTTTCCGCATGGCTGAAACTCTACTGAAACTCTGCGGAAACTTAAGGTTACTAATAGTTTCTGCAAAGTTTCAGTGCGGAAACTTCAAGTTTCATCAAGTTTCCGCAGTGCGGAAACCAAAGGTGTCCACGAATCCAAATAGTTTCCGCAACTGAAACTTGCTGAAACTTGAGGTATACGCAAGGTTTCAGTATGC
>PRKT01000530.1:171004-187802 GCA_003671525.1 Saccostrea glomerata | reverse complement strand
GATAGATATATAACTGAGCATAGTGGATTTTTAGACCTCTTATCTGCTGGTGATGAAGTAATGGCGGATAGAGGGTTCACAATTAGAGACCTCCTTACAGAACGCAAAGCGTATTTAACTATTCCGCCATTTACACGCAAATGTAATTGGGGAAAGGGGAAATATCTGTGTGCCAGTGTCATTAAAAAAACAAGGAAAATAGCAAATCTCAGAATACACGTTGAGAGAGCAATTGGACGCTTAAAAACATTCAAACTTATTTCACAAACCATTCCGTGGGACATGAAATCACTGGTACATCCTATGGTCACTGTTGCAGCATTTATCTGTTATTTATATCGACCTCTTGTTAAATCCTAAAATAAGGGGCTATATTCACCTTTCACGGATTTTTGTTTGAAGTAAATTGGCTGAATTTACTGGGCCCTTAAACCGCATTTATGCTTGTAACATATTGAACAAGATTGGCAATCAATTGTCAAATTGTATATATTTTTCTTACCGTTATACATGTACCAGTGAAATAACTCTCCATACAGCTTTGAACAGTATATTAGTAGTTCTGACTTCTTTGTGATGAATGTAACATTTCATGTTTTTAATTAAAAATAAAGAAAATTAAATAGTCTTGTTTCAAAATTTTATGTGTCTCAATTACAATAAAAATTTGAAATTACATGATGAATTTGAAGTAGAAATCAATAGCCTTTTTCAAACACATATCAAAATATTCTGAATCGAAATAAATTCTATCAGTTGCAAAGTCTTTTTGAGTAAAAAGAACAAAATCACACCATGATTTTCCAGTTAAAAAAGTTGAGTTTGGATTTGTGTGTACCAAGGCGAGTTTTCCTTTAATTTCACTTCGTCATTCACAAGATGAACATAACAATTGTTTTCACTAGCAATATCCTTAGTATACTTGTGCTGGTGTGTGTATGTGCACTTGATCTCCAGGAGACCTTCACCACAACATAGACATTTTACATATCCATCTGGGGAAGCAGCAATAGGACATGCAGGAGAAATCGACAAACCTGCTTTTGATATATCTGCTTTCTGGTGAGATTTGATGCATTGTTCTCTATACTGGTTTCGAGCAACATCTTCCATTGATTTTCCATAATCTGTAGCCTGGGTAGAGAAAAAGGGGGCAGTATTTTGAATTTTTTTGACTATGTAGTTATTATCATTTAATCTCTCCATATTGCATCTCAGAACGGATCCCATTATTGACGCAGTAATTCTTCCCTTTCGATATTCATACCACATTGGGTCATCACTCTGTTCCTTTGTTATACTTTCAATATTTTTAATTATTTCTTGTGAATGAATGTTACACAAATGTTCAAGAAATTCCTGTCTTTCTACATTGTCATGCTCTAATTTATACTTCTGAATGACATCTGGAATTAGTACTAAGTCTTGATTGTTATTGATGTCATTTTTACTATCACTTTCATCAGACGGAGGCTCCATAATGTAAGTTAGGACTGAACCATGTTTCTTGCTGACTTTGTACAAAGATTTCATTATATTGTCTCTGTACGGCTTTAGATGCACATCAATAGCGTTATCAGAAAAAGGCTGATAACTATCACGGATGTCTGTCTTACCAAAATTAATATTTTGTGTTGTAACAGGATAAGATGCCTGCCTCGGTCGATCCCATTGGCATGGATTGTCTGTGCTAACTCAGTTCCTCTGTCTTGGTGCCTTTCACTAAAGTCATGCAAAGCAAACAATAGTGCTACACAGTGCTTGCAACTTCCGTCATCTCGGGAAAAAAAAATTAAAGCTGGCATTTTATTCACTTTGAAATTTCATAAGATTTAAATATATCAAAATTGACAATGTCACTTGACAGCATTAGCACAATGTATACGTCACGTTTACTTCAGCATTGTTCATGTTGATTTAAAAAACTATATGTTTTAAAAAAATACTATCCCTTGAAAATATTAATTTATTTATCATAATCCTAAATTCTTCAACTTGGATTAAATCCATATATCATACTAACATTAGAAGTGTGTTCAAGATTGTGGCAATTAGCCTACCAGGTATAAAAGATTCTATGTCTATTTATTAAAATTATTAAATTAATGGGTGTTTCCTCTTTGCAGGGCCAGCTAGATGTTCGTGTATGTATTTAACATCAAAACGCAGAGCACTGGTACATGTAGTTATGTTTTTTAGTGACATGTACATATAAGCACTATGATTCATATTTATCATTATTTATGAGTACATGAATACATACAAGAGGATCTTGGGTCCCTCTCCCTTATAAGGAGTTTAGGAGGAATACCAAAATAATATAACTACCCGGTAGGGATTACATGATTACCGGTACATCATATAATATAGGCAAGGAAATTCCCTGGCTCCTGGGTCTTGGGGACAATCCTGAGGACAGGTATGTTTATGAGGGACCCTTAGAATATTTATTCAAATAATCATTACCTCTGCTTTATGAATAAGATGCATCTCCATCAAAATTATTGAAAGATTCACCAGTCATCACGGTATAAAACAAATTATGATAGTACCCTGGTATGTGTGCATATATACTTACGCCACACAAGTACAGCCACCGGATTTCACAGAACCATTTTTATGCAAGAGAATCCATGTTTGATAAGGTTTTTCTGATTGCCTTGTCTCTGGCACACAGGTACTCTTAACATACATGTATCCATGTGCAACAGAGGCCATCACAACTTTATCTATGTGGTTGGTTTGATACAGTTTGAATGAGTTATCATCCTTGTAGGACTTCAGTCTGTTTGCACTCCATTTACAATAAGTCATTAAGTATACCATTATATCACCCATTTCGATTTTTGGCAAATTTTGTAAATCGGCCTTCCAATCGGAAAGTCTACTGATATCAGGTAAAATAAAAGTCCTAATATTTTCATCGGTACGGACCTCCACCGTTCTCCATTGCTGGTCGTGATAGCTTTTATTTTCAATGGGACATTCTTCCGGCTCAATTTTCATTTCGGTCGCAGCTTCTGCCAATCTAATTAGTTGTTGTTTTCGATAAATCGATCTTTGAATAGCTCTTTCTTTCAAAAAATCCCGGAGCTGGGGAACGGATTTTAAACGAATCTGTTCCGCCGCCATTTTGTCCAAATGGTGCCTAGATTTTTGTCACGTGGTGATGAAAGTCACATGACACATTTACTTAGCGCAGAAGTATCATGGCTTTGCTGTTCTCAAAAAGAAGATTTTTAAAGATTTTTCCTGTATATTCCTATGTAAAATTTTGATCGTCCATAGTGGGCTGGCCCTGCCCTACCCCCTGAATCTACACTACCTGATGATACTTCGATTCATATAAATATGACCAATCTGAATCATGGCCTTGTTGTTCTCAAGAAGATTTTTCCTATATATTCCTATGTAAAACTTTGATCATCAATTGTGGCCCCACCCTACCCCTGGAGTCACGATTTGAACAAACTTGAATCTACACTACCTAAAGATCCTCCCATATAAATATGACCAATCATGGCCTTGCTTTTCTCAAGAAGATGTTTCCTATATATTCCTATGTGAAAATTGATCATCAATTGTGGCCCCGCCCTACCCCCGGGGTCATGATTTGAAAAAAAAACTTGAATCTACACTACCTAAGGATGCTTCCATATAATATATATATATATATATATATATATATATATATGATTGCGCCCATGACAAAAGGGTCCTTATGGCATTTTTGCTAAAACAGAGAAATAACGTCATAAAGATGTGACGTTGCAGAATGACGGTGAACTTCGACGCAGATTTTTTTTTTAACCACGTGTTTTGACGTTTGACGCATCAGGAGTTTTTATCGCTGTTTCCAACATGTGGAATTCATTTTCATTTATAAATTAATTTAATCAATATCTGAATCTCCTAATCCATTGATTTTTAAAAAGATATAAATAAAAACATTTAGAACTGATACGGTTTCTTAACAAACATCATTAAATACGTCTCTATAATACCAATAGTTTTCCTACATGCGTAAATGTATAAAAGCTGTAGACAAAGTGTTTTCTGATAGGATAATGAACCTTTATACTCTAGATTAATTTTATTTACATATCTATACCATTTTTAGAATATATCTTAGACAGGGCACAGGGGCATCTTATCCACTCTGTTCTCTACTTCACATATAAAAATACACAAGGGAAGAATCGAAAGTAGCACACGATTTTTTAAAAAAGTCAAAAAACAACTTACTTGAGAAAAGTTACACAAATCCTGAAAGGAACTAGCGCAAATAATGTCCTAGTACTTATTCAGGCTAAAATATTCCAGATATATCCATCGAAAATAGCTTTTATCCAACTAAAACCTCAGCTTTCTGCACAGTGTGAAACTCTTCGCCCAAGAAAAGATAACTCACCCGGATGACAATAGTGTAGTGCCCGAAGTCTTCCAATGGCACTCGGAAGGCCTCGGGTACTACCCTATTGTCATCCGGGTGAGTTATCTTTTCTTGGGCGAAGAGTTTCACACTGTGCAAAAAGCTGAGGTTTTAGTTGGATAAAAGCTATTTTCGATGGATATATCTGGAATATTTTAGCCTGAATAAGTACTAGGACATTATTTGCGCTAGTTCCTTTCAGGATTTGTGTAACTTTTCTCAAGTAAGTTGTTTTTTGACTTTTTTTAAAAATCGTGTGCTACTTTCGATTCTTCCCTTGTGTATTTTTATATGTGAAGTAGAGAACAGAGTGGATAAGATGCCCCTGTGGACAGGGTATATCGTAAAAAAAAATTGCAAAGGAAAATTGTCTTCCTACTTCTTTTAGATCCGCTCCACCATTCTCAAATATACATCGCGAACGCGTCGATCACACGTAAACATTGATTCATCAGTGCATACTGCTTAAACTGCTGTTAAATTGTTTGTACAAATGTTGAAACTAAACATACATCTTCCACGTTTTCTACAAATCTAGCAAGAATGTGTAAGAAGGATAGTCAAGATTCTTTGTATTTTCTATAAATAAAAATAGGAGAGATAACTCTGATGTCAACAATAGATGTTACAGGGGTACCAGACGGGGACATTCATTTTAATTGCGTACTTTTTCACATTTCAGCTGCATGTTCGCATGAATTTGCTCCTGGGGTATAAAAGAGATATTTTATGACCAAATAAAAACACTTTTAATCGTCAGCATAATTTTGAATTTTTTAAATTAAAAAATATTGTTGTACTTTGGGAATAAGGTTAATGTAGAAAAAGGAAAAACAAAGAAAAAAAAGGAAAACTGCAAAATTGAACAGACTTTAATTTTTTTTTCAGATCTCTTATCTATAGCTTTTTTTGCATGAAATAATTTCATGACGAATTTCATTTTTAAAAAAATAATAAAAATGTAAAGCGTCTACCTTATAATTATGATTAAATATGTTAAACTTTAAAAATGTTGTTTTGTCTTATATTCGTGTTGCACAAAGACACTTCAATGTAGAGAAATTAAAACAAGCAAAAACATCCGAATGAAAAAAAAATGTTCTTTATGTTCTAACTTATATAGAGCTGGTCAAGTAAATCTGATGAGAGAGAGGGGGCAAGAGAGAGGATGGAGGGTAGATAAAAAAAAATTATATTGAATCTATTTTTCTAATATTGAGAAATGTGAAACTCTATTGAAAAAGATGAGTTTTCAAAACAAATGAAATAACAAATGAAAGAAAATATCATTTTTTTTCTCTAAACTATATATACATATTTATTTTCAAGATCTCCAAATTTAATATACATGTAACTCTTTGGTACTTACGTGTTGTTGTTTTTTTTTCACACGGAGTTCAAATGTTTTAAGCATTTTCTGCAAATTAGTTCCTTAAGCCATGACGAACTTTGTCTTTCATAAAAGCTCGATCAGCATTGAATGTCTCTTAACAGATCAATTATCATGCTAAAAACTCAATCATCACTGAACTTATAATATCATTGCAGTGATCAGTGTGGAATAATATATTGTTTAACCCGCCATCAAATTATGGATAAATATTATTTAATATGCTAAAATATTATCTTATTTGTTTTGGTTGATAAAAAAAAATCTTGATAAGTTCAGGGTCGGGTTTTATTTCTACATGTAAATGCTTACAGAAAATAAAATTCAATGCTGAAAATACATGACATAAAACCGCAACAATATGCTTGCATTTCGTTTTAATTTGGCCGCAGTGCAGTGGATGGGGGTGGGGTGTCCTTATATATTTCCGTAACATGTAGGCTTTACAAGGCTTAGCATATCCAAGCTTCTGGCACCAGGCACGTAGCATCGTTTTTGAAAGTGGGTTTTTTTTTTAAAGAAGGGGGGGGGGGCAGCCAGAGAATTTTTTTTTACTTCCCTTAAAAAGTTGACAAGCCAAAAAAAAGGTTATTGTTGCACAAAGTCGAAAAACCTATTTTGCGGGGGTGGGGGTAGAGCCCACCTTTTTTTAATGTCAACTACTTTCTGTACCAATTTTTAAACTACTTTTTCCGAACATCACTAAAATTAGAGGGGGTAGAGGCCAACTTTTTTTAATGTCAACTACTTTCAGTACCAAATTTTTATACTACGTTTTCCGTACATCACTAATAGTAGAGGGGGGTAGAGGCCAACTTTTTTTAATGTCAACTACTTTCAGTACCAATTTTTATAATACGTTTTCCGTACATCACTAATAGTGGAGGACCAACCAGACTTTCAATTATCAATTCCTATAGTATAAGTAAGGTTGGGGAAAAAATGAAAGGCCAGACCCCCTGCCCCACCCCCACCCCCGTTGCTACGTCCCTGGGCACGGGACCAGAATGGAATTCATACTCTTTAAAACTCACTTTATAGAATAAATTAGAAAACAACATTAGAATGAAGAGGATTTTTTTTAATTAAGCCATTAATAATATGATGATTTTCTAAGATGTTTACATCCCTACAAAAATCTGACATTTCAAAGCTCAGCCAGTTCACAGACAATTGTCAGGAGATATATTATACAAAACAGTCATATTCAACTGACTGTATATTTAGGCATAAACAATTACATGTCATTAATCTTTAACCAACCCCTACCCGAACAAAAGCTATACATATAAACCGTAAATGGCATCTTTAATTTAATTCTATGGGCGTGCTTCTAAAACCATCCGTTTCATAAAATAAAACTAGATTTTTTAATTCTAGGGTATCATTATATACATGATTAACAATACTGAATTCATAGCAATTCAGTTCCAGGCTCATAGTTTTTATGATCACTGTGCGATTTTCAAAATGGCAATGCTCAGAATTAAAGGTACAAATATAAAATGAAGAATAACAGGCAACATTATTTCAAATCTAAATAAAAAAGTGAATCTGCAAGTTGTAGGGTTAATGGTACTGGGTGCACCTAAAACTTTTGAAGTAAAAAAAATATTTTTTTTAATTTATTTTAACTCTGTTCACAAGAATTGTAAGTTTCTGCCATTTAGATTTTTAACACCACCCCCCCCCCCCCCCCCCCTCACCAACATACACATAATCCTACAAATGTTGATCCTGGGTTTATCTACATGTATTGTGTAAATGATAGCGGATTATAACTCATTCATTTATTTGTAAAAGTTCCACCTTTTGATTGGTTAATATTAAAATATTTTTACTACTAGACTGAAAAATATTTCGTGTATCCTTTATATTTTCAAAAAATCAGTGTCATTATTGAGCCAATGCAGACAGACAACCTTATAGATGCAGTGAATCAACCGAATTTCCTTTTTATTTACTGTCTATTGTGTATCGTAATTACAAATGTACATGTTACATGTACCACACTTCACAATTTTTCTGTCTTTATATAAAATTTAGAAAGAAAGAACAATCAAATAAATTTTCACTTCGCAGTTTCGCAGTAGCATTTAGGAAGCGTAATGTTGTTCCAGATATAATTTTTAAAAAATTAATTTTTACATATATGGTAACTAAAGATATATCGTTTATGCTGAAATCTTGACCTATCGAGAGTAATGTTTAAATTAAAAAAAATTTCAAATGAATTTTATAGGCTTATAAAATTACTCTTCCATGGATTACCAGTAAATATTTTGTTTGAGAAAATAATTGTTTAAAAAAAAATGAATGGATGTTTCCCGCTGTTCAGGTCTCCCCATGGTGTCATAGAAAAATGAAATGTAAAACAAACACTCACTCATAATACTATACTCCACTGATGAATCCATAATATATAAATAACTATTTATTAATAATTAAAAGAGACAATGAGATAAAAACCAGAAGTCTCTGTCGAGACTGTAGCTCTACTGGTTTATACTTAAAACAAAGGAAGAGAAAAGTAAATGTTGGGACTTAAGACTTTAAATCAGCAATAAATAGAAAAATGATCCTTGCCACTCATCAAAATAAAAAACTAATGCACAGAATTATGTATCTTAGTATAGTCTACTTGTGTGCCAAGTTATACTGAAATCAGACAAAAACTGCAGGAGGGGTAGCATTTTGAAAGAATTTCACAGAAATTTCTATTTTTAGTAACCTAGGCAACATTGTTCATTGAAATCAAAAACCGATGCACAGAATTATGTATCTTAGTGTAGTCTACTTGTGTGCCAAGTTATACTGAAATCGGACCAAATCTGTAGGAGGAGTAGCATTTTGAAAGAATTTCACAGAAATTTCTATTTTTAGTAACCACGGCAACACCGTTTATCGAAATCAAAAACCGATGCACAGAATTATGTATCTTAGTGTAGTCTACTTGTGTGCCAAGTTATACTAAAATCGGACCAAATCTGTAGGAGGAGTAGCATTTTGAAAGAATTTCAAAGAAATTTCTATTTTTAGTAACCACGGCAACACCGTTCATCGAAATCAAAAACCGATGCACAGAATTATGTATTTTAGTCTAGTCTACTTGTGTGCCAAGTAATATTGAAATTGGACCAAAACTGTAGTAGGAGTAGCATTTTGAAAAAAATTCAAAGAAATTTCTATTTTTAGTAACCACGGCAACACTGTTCATCGAAATCAAAAACCGATGCACAAAATTATATATCTTAGTGTAGTCTACTTGTGTGCCAAGTTATATTGAAATCGGACCAAAACTGTAGGAGGAGTAGCATTTTGAAAAATTGTTTACAGACAGACAGACAGACAGACGGACGGACGACGGACGCATTACTATCGCATAAGCTCTTCTGGTCTCTGACCAGTAGAGCTAATAATGTGCATGGAAAAATATTAAATATTATACAACTATTTATCACCGTAATAAAATTACAGAAGAAAATCATTTAACGTTCACTCTGAAAACGTTTGACGTCGTTGAAAAACATGACGTCATTATTAACCTGTTAAAGTATATTTGATAAAAATGAAGAAAAAACCTACTTAGATTTGACGTAGGACCATAAAAATTCATATTTGACAACAACCTTTCTCTATCAGAATCCGTGAAAAACTCAGAATGCATAAAAATTGCCATAAGGACCCTTTTCACATGGGCGCAATCATATATATATATATATATATATATATATATATATATATATATATATATATATATATATATATATATATATATATATATATATATATATATATATATATATATATATATATATATATACTAGTAATTATATTAAAAACGAAGAAACGAAGTCCTCCTCTTTAAAGTGTTTGTGGCATACTACGCTCCGTGGATGTTGGGCCCATTACTGGTGCTTCTTTAAACTACTTTTTCTTTTGATGGCAATTATCTACAGCTTTTTCAATGCCACATCTGTAGGAAAGCTGAGTCCCAAGTGAGTTGAGCACCCCGACACAAAACAACAGGACAGCACTACAGCTTAAACAACGTTAAATGTTGGTTTCATCAGTGTATTCTTTGTTGATTTATGGAAACCGGAAGTGTGATTGAACGTTAACGAGCAGTGCGCCACCGATGTTTCGGTTAGGGGAAATAACCGACAAATATCGACAATTCACCAGATGTAAATTGGAAAAATTCGAAGTATTTGACTTAAAAACAGAAAACAACACCAAGAAACCGACAATGTACGACGAAATAACAAAGTCCGCTCACTCTGCTGGGATAAACAAATATTTCAAGAGGATGTTTGGTTTTTTCCCATGTCATAATTTCAGGGCCAAATAGCAAATAGATAAGCTGAGAAATATCTCGCCGAAAATTTACCCAAACATGAATGTAAAACAAATCTTGATTCCTTTGAAAATCAGCGATGTAGTAAGCAGGTTGAAATCCAGTCATTTTTTTCATAGAAGTACCATGTGCTTGGCACCTTGGTGTGAAAATTGCGGGTTCTTCAGCTGAGAATTTAAAAACCGAGGCCCCTCACCGGTATATATGCTGCTCTAGATGAGTGATATATACTCAAATGGAATTGGAACAAAAATCAATAACGAACTACGTTTTTCATTAATCTTTCCGTAAAGTTGACGATGTATCAAGCACCCCAGATAACCCTTAAATTATTGTGAACATTTTTCTTATTTCTTTCCAAGTAAACCATGGCCATCATTTTGTTAAATGTGTTGAGAGATTGGTATCTGAATATTTGTAGTCCGTAATAATTTGTAGTCCATAATATTTCACTAAACTCTCTCGTTATAATGCACGAGATTTGTGAATTTTAAAGCCAAATAAAGGCATAAACCGCTATAGTACCATTTAAATAACTTTAGCTACCTTTTTCAAGATGACAAGTTTAAACTTTATGTATTTTTTTTTAGTTTTCAAGAAAACTCTGTAAAATGAATAAAAAGTCTTTAATTTTAAAGGGCAACTTGAATTGTCCCTTGGAAAATTATTTTCAATTCTTTTTTAAGATTTGTGAAAAAAATATTTTCAAAAATGTATAATCTTTCATTTCTATTCTCAAATTTACAAAATTTGCTTTATGAAGCCTTATATCAACTTATAATACATCGGCCTAACCCATTGTTCGAAGAGACGTACAATGTAGGTGATATCGTGTCGATGAAACATTTGAGTTTTTTCACGTGATATAAGTGTTCATAGTTTTAGCAGGTAGTATATAGGTCCTTTGTTTTAAACATCAGAAGACAGGGTTCGACACTAACGGTAGACCGGCGGCCCGAGTCCACCAAATTTTTGGAAGGTCCACCAATGCACAGGACCCAGGTGGACCGTCGGTCCACTTAAATTTTAAGCTTTAATTATAAAAATTACATTAATAATGACAATTGTTCCCTGTTTGTTTTCAATCTCGATGTAATTGACAACCGGAAATAAGTATTTTACTCTAAGTACCTCATACTTGTATGAAGCGAAATAATTTTCGTACGACTTGTTGAAAAATGTATTACCGGATGTTGAACTTAAAATAACAAAATGCTACGAAATTGGTTGGGAGTTCAATCTCCCCCCAAAAAAAAAAGCAAAATAACCGAAGAAAAAAAAGAAGTGCAGCAAAAGTACGAGGCCGAAAAAAGATGCCGCTCATTCCAAAAGGCATGACAGTCCACGTTCCCATGGTTAGTGCATGATCCAGACAAAGATATTATGACATGCAATGTGTGCACAAAATATCAAACTGGGACGCCTGGAAGTTTTGTAACAGGTACCAAAAATTTTAAGATTGATGTCATTAAAAAACACGAACTGTCGGACGTTCATACCAGAAGCCTTGCAAGGGAACATGCCTCGAAGGAATCCTTAGCAGAGTCAACTGCTTCCAAAGCACTAGTGATGATAAACAAGGCTGCTGTGGAGAAGCTAACACTTTTATTCAGAAATGCACACTGTATTGCGAAATCAGGAAGACCCTATACTGACTATGTAACACTCTGCATGTTAGATAAAGCCAAAGGTTTGCAGATTGGCAATACTTATCTAACCGATAAGTATTGCCAGCAGTTTGTGTCATATATAGCTGATGTACATAGAGATCTACAGAAAGAGAAAGTTGAACCTGCTTCATTCCTTTCAATTATATCGGATGGATCTACTGATACCTCTTCTAAGGAAACAGAAATCGTATATATTAAAGCATCTGTGAACTGTGAGGTATGTCATAATGATATATTATATATATACTAAGAATATATGAAAAAATATCTTTATATATAATAAATAAAAGTATACTATCTTCAGGTGTTCACATACTTTGCTGGACTGAAACATGTAAGCAAACCAGACGCCGAGGGGATTTCCAGAGCCATTTCAGGCTTATTGGATACAAGATTTGGACCCCTTTGGCGTTCCAAGGTTGTCGCCATGGGCACTGACGGAGCGTCAGTTATGGTGGGTAAAAAAGGGGGTGTGGTCAAGATGATCAGCGACATGACGGACAGGCCTTTTCTTAAGGGGATACACTGCTCAGCACACAAATCTTATGTTTTTACTCATTAACATTGACATAATTATATGAATGTAAATTCTTAAGTTATTAGATCCAAATTAAAATGCTTTGCTGCCTAATTTTTTCAGGTTTGAATTGGCGTACAAAGATGGCACCAAAGATATTCCAATACATAAGAAGTGTGAACTCCTTCTTCTTAATTTATATCTGTTCTACAAGTAAGTACAAGGTTTTTTTTAATTAGTTTTAGAAAGTAGTCCACATTAAACAATTATTATATGAGGGAGATGAAATTAAATAAACTAATTGATTTATTTTTTTTGCATTTAGATATAGTTCACTGAACAGAGCAAATCTTAAGATAGCATTTGATTCCATTGGGAAAAAAATGTTGGTCCCAACCCGTGTAGGTGGAACAAGGTGGTTACCCCATACCGAGAGGGCTTTGAAGCATGTGATCACTGGCTATGATGGCATTGTGCTTCATCTGGAACAGGTACACAGCGTTTTTGAAGATTCAAGTTTGTTGACATTACATATATACATGCAGTGTGTAGTCAATGAACATGTGTAATTTTTATTTTAATTTTATTTGAATATTACTTAGGAGATATTTTTTTTAATGTGATGTTCAAAATCATTATATACCCTATCTAAATTAGATGCAACAGAATCCATCCAAAGAATCCAGTGCCAAAGGAAGAAACTTTTTGAAACTTCTGAAGGATAAGAGTGTGATTTTGTGGTTACACTTTATGATGGATGTGGTCAAAAGCCTCAGCACTGTCTCTCTGAAGATTCAGGATCAACAGAGTACTATTGCTGATATCTACTGTGAATTAGGCAGCGCAAAAGCAATTTTGGACAAGTTTAAGAGAAGGTATCAAGGGTTTAATGTGTATTGCACTTGCACGTACATGTAGGTGAAAACCTGTCATTTAATCACTCAGCCTGTTACCCACCTAACTTACCTCTGGTTTTGGTTTACTTCTTGTAATGCTTGCAACAGTAATTAATTTAATATTGCATGTACCTTTGCTATTATTCTCTGCTTTTGTAGTATAGTTAGCACTTGCTATAATATGCACCACTCTTTGCTAACCTGCTTTCTTCCGCAAATTAAAAACACAAACAGTAATGGTCCATTCTTGAGATTGGTGGCTGGAGACAGCATGCATATCATTGAAGGGAGAAAAAACAAATTGCTTGACTCATTGATTAGTAGTATCAGTAGTAGATTTGCTGGTGATCTCTGCATGTTTAGTGCCTCATCTATCCTACTTATTCAGAAATGGCCATCAGATTTTACTAATGATCCAGGTAAAACATTATCATGTCATGATTTTTAAGGTTACCTAGCAATAAACAAAATTATGTACATTTATTTATCATTCTGACTTGTTAATTCTAAATAAATAAAGACATTTTTTCAAATATTTCTTGAAATAAAGACTTTGGGGATGAAAATTTACAACAACTGATCACATCTACAAGACCAGCACTGGAGGCATGTTGTCCATCAATTGACATTGAGGGAATTGAGCTGGAATGGACACGATTGAAGACATCTCTTATTAAATACAGGTTTGTTTTATTTTCAATAGTAAATACATTTTTTTTGGCAGAAAGATAAACATTTCAAATTATAGTTATTTATTTTCAGGTCCTTCTCCAGTTTAACCTGGAAACAACTGTATGAAGATTTTGGGTGTGACTTTCCAAACTTTTTTCACCTAATAGACTACTTGTTGACTCTGCCAGGGTTTTCAGTTGATGCAGAAAGAGGCTTCTCCTGGTAAATTACAATTTGAATTTGTATAAGGAATTTAAAGGTTTCTTATTGAAGTTTGTTTTTATATAAAAATAAATGTAATTGATCATCTTACAGTATGAAACTTGTGAAAAATGATTGGAGATCCAGATTGGGGGAAACCAATTTGAGTGACCTGATGCTTGTTTCCTTGGAAGTAGAGGAAATTGATCAGTTTGATCCCCTGCCTGCAATTCATTTGTGGTATGCAGGGGGAGAGAGGGCCAGGAGACCTTTCTACAAAGATGAACTTAAGGTTATTTTATAAGTTAATATTTGGAATTGTATAACAGCTTATAAGTAAAGCCTTTTGCATGTATATATTGGCTATATGCATTCATGTTAATCATTCTTAGAGAAGCTGTATTCCAAGAGAAAAGGTGACAGTTAGTAGAGATGGGGAGATTCAGGAAGTGCAGGAAGCTGTGGAGGAGGAAATGCAGGAGGAAGAGGAGGCAGATGAGATTCATATTTCACCTTCAGAGTGTGATGATGATGATGATGATGATTATGATGAAGTTGAAGCTACTCTAAGCAGAAAAGACTTAATAGAGCTACAAAAAAAGTCTTATGCTATGTTAATGGAAATGATGAAATAAATTCAGTAAAGTAGAAGAAAGTGTGTGTTCAAAGTAATTACATTTAATAGGCCTGAATAGCATGGAATAAATTTGTTTAACAAAAAATTGAAACTTTAATGAAGGTCCACCAGAATTTGAGAAGGTCCACCAAAAATTCTTGACCAGTGGACCTGCGGTCCACCAAGGTATAAAAGTTAGTGTCAAACCCTGGAAGAAGGTGTGCAATTATTTTTAACCCCTCAATACTATCAGAAAGTGTTTTATGTACATGCAAACGTCAAAGCATTTGTACGGTATTCGAAGCAACTATTAATCATCTAAAACAACTTCAATATTATTTGAGCATGCAGCAATGTATTTAGAATATAATCTTTCAATTTCAGTCTTATAAAGTGATAACGAAACTCTACAGTTTTTCCAGTGACGAGTTTAATATTGTGCAGTAAACCGACGAAAACCAGGTGTCGCCATTGAATCGTAAACACGTAGTAGACTGTCATGCTTTGGGACTCATTCACTTGATTGGAGAACGGGTGTGACGAAGATATCGACATGTGATGAAAATTGCCTTCCATATAAGGTAGTGGTCTCGACCTGTTACAAGTAACATAATATTATGATTCTTATACGCTTTTAATGAATTTCAACGAACTTCTAATTTGTTATTTTTTTTTTATTAATTTCCGGTATTCCAGTCAAATGTCGATTGCAGAACAACTCTGTAGTAACCTATTTTACTACCAACTTTGAGGGAGGAATCTGCAAGGGATTACAGGAGCCTCCTGACCAGGATATTTGAATTTGTGTTCTACTGGTCCAAATTAGCGGTGTACCCAACAAATCAGGAGAACAGATTATAGTTAGGATACAATAAAGTTAACAAAAAAGTAACGTTACATTTGATATAACTAAAAATTAAGTTGAAGATGTTAAAAACAAAATATGGTATTTTATACCGTATAAGCGAATTTTTAGCGACGGTTTAATTTTGGCATTATTAGCGAGGGTACTGAGATCGCTAAAACTAAATATCGCTTAAAATTAACTGGTTTTTATTTGTAAGCTTCTTAAGTATACTCTTTAAAATCGCTAAAATTATTCTAGATAAAATTAAAATACCAGTTTTTATGGACAAATTTCCAATTTTACGTCTCTCTATAATTTCCACTTATACGGTATATATAGATATATATAATTTCAAAACGTAAAAAGAACCTTGCATTTCAATTACATTGCATTTTTTCCCCGTGGTTGCATACATAGAGAGGTTGCGCAGTGGTTAGAGCGTCCGCTCTAGAGTCGTGAGGTAAGAAGTCAATCCTTACGTGGCGGGTTCGAATCCCACTGTGGGACGTGGAGACCGGTCCTTCGGATGAGACCGAATAACCGAGGCCCCGTGTCGCAGTAGGTGCTGACCCTGAGTGTCAATATTGGAATAAAATTTCAACATTCTCGTTAAAACCATTATTTTGTCATTTCTTTATTGGATACAATAACCTTGTCAAGAAATATAATTTATCATCGAGTCAAATGTTGACCGAAAATGTCATACTAATACGCAAGTTTCGAGATTATCTCCCTTGGTGCGCTCTTTCGTTGAGGAGGGGAGTTTCGTTGCCGCGTAAACAAACAGTTGGGACAGATATTTGAGACTGTGTATGTTGGATACATTGCATCATCGATATACGGGTTTATCATAACTACATGAATGCCAGGATGCACTTTGCAGCTTGAGAATAACCGAATTAAAGTAAAAGCATCAGTTTTAATAAAAAACATCGAAACAAAAAAGAAAACATCAGTGGATGTGAGACTTTTCGGACGAGGGAAGAGATATGGACCTCTAATAAATACGAAACACATGCATCTAGTCATTGCAGGTCGGGAATCTAAATTACATATTGATTCTTTTCTTTATTTTAACAAAACACTTACTTTTTAGAAAATGTTCGTACAATCAAGAAAATCTATTACTTTATATAAAGCCTATGACGTTTCTTTCGTTTTCAAGTACCCGAAAATTTATAGTAGATTTTTAAATATGCA
>PRKT01000530.1:147489-161024 GCA_003671525.1 Saccostrea glomerata | reverse complement strand
CCCCTGACTGAATTTGTAGAATTATTAAATGTATACATGTATACTGAAGCAAATAAAATATGCCAATATGGATATAAAGATTTGATTGCTTATTTTTTATTATGTGTATAGAAGATTCTTTTTATATTGAATATTTATCCCACTGTAATGATGATTTGATGAGTTTGTACAGGCCAGACGTCTTAAATTTTTAATTTCACATGCTAAATAATATTATTTATTAAAAAAAAGTATTTCGGGAAAAAAAAAGAAAATGGATCGCCAGGGATTCGAACCCAGGACCTCTCATATATAAAGCGAGAGACATAACACTACACCACGAAACCGCTTTCAACAGGCGAAAATTATATGCAAAGATGAAGTCCCATACATGTGAATATTCTCGTTCGATATTGTCAAAAATTTACACAATGCATGGTGTCTAATTTAACCTTTATTAAACAGTTCAACAGGCGAAAATTATATGCAAAGATGAAGTCACATACATGTGAATATTCACGTTCGATATTGTCAAAAATTTACACAATGCATGGTGTCTAATTTAACCTTTATAAAACAGTTCTAATAGATGTAATAAGAATATAAAGTCCACCGAGAACCTGTTTTATACGTAATAACCCTCCTCATGCCCCTGAGCTAAAAATAGCGACATGTAATACAAAAAATACTCATAAAACAAACGGGGCGGGACACTTTGAGAGGGGTGAGAGGTCCTAGGGAATTTTGGTATAAAATTTCATTGCAAAAGCTGAAAATCTTCTTGAAATATCGCCCGGAAAGGATACTGTTACAAACAGACAGAATGTATAAATTTACGACCTTTAACTTTGACCTTTTGACCTCAAAATCTATATGGTTCTTCTTTAGTCCATAGGGAGTTGTTATGCAAAATTTCATTGTGAAAGCTCAAAGGGTTCTCGAGATATCGTGTGGTAACGAAAGCGTTACAGACAGACAGAAAGACAGACGGACAGACCCAAATTAATATCCCCCACCTTTCAAGCGGGGGACAAAAAGAAGGATAATACTTTCCGGTTCTGTGTAGACTACAGGGTATCGTTTCACAAAAGCATCGTAAGTTGAACGTAAGTACGACTTAAGTAGTGCGTAGCTAAATTTCGGCGTTTCACGAAAGCGTCCAAATTCACGTTGTATCGTACGTTACGACGTCACTTTACGTCACCTTCATGGTGACGTAAAATTACGTCCTGACAATAATTTCTAAAGATGGCAGCGTTCATGAGAGTCACAGACGAACGGGTGCGTCGAAATTTATGCAGACAGCGCGTGTTTCGGTACAGACAGAATCCACTTAATGCATATGACGACATCATTATTATCCATCGTTACCGGTTGGACAGAATGACCCATCATTGTTATCACTGACATGGTTCAATATCGTCTAGAGAGACCATCAAAAAGATCTGTGAGTCTTCCACGCCTCTTTGCAAGTGCTTGCTACTTTAAGATTCCTTGCTTCTGGCTCCCAGCAGAGAGTGATTGGAGACACTCTGGGAATATCAAAGGCATCTGTTTGCAGGTATTTAAATACAAGAATGATGATATTAATTTTTATGATAGTTTAATCCAAATTTCAGGAGGCCTTTTTCCAAAAAAAAATTAAATTGTCCTTCCCCAACTCATTGTAATTTCAATATAACTTGGCACATAAGTACATGTAGACTTCACTAAGATACATATTTCTGTGTATCGGTTTTTGATTTTGATGAACGGTGTTGCTGAATATAAAGTCCACCGAGAACCTGTTTTATACGTAATAACCCTCCTCATGCCCCTGAGCTAAAAATAGCGACATGTAATACAAAAAATACTCATAAAACAAACGGGGCGGGACACTTTGAGAGGGGTGAGAGGTCCTAGGGAATTTTGGTATAAAATTTCATTGCAAAAGCTGAAAATCTTCTTGAAATATCGCCCGGAAAGGATACTGTTACAAACAGACAGAATGTATAAATTTACGACCTTTAACTTTGACCTTTTGACCTCAAAATCTATATGGTTCTTCTTTAGTCCATAGGGAGTTGTTATGCAAAATTTCATTGTGAAAGCTCAAAGGGTTCTCGAGATATCGTGTGGTAACGAAAGCGTTACAGACAGACAGAAAGACAGACGGACAGACCCAAATTAATATCCCCCACCTTTCAAGCGGGGGACAAAAAGAAGGATAATACTTTCCGGTTCTGTGTAGACTACAGGGTATCGTTTCACAAAAGCATCGTAAGTTGAACGTAAGTACGACTTAAGTAGTGCGTAGCTAAATTTCGGCGTTTCACGAAAGCGTCCAAATTCACGTTGTATCGTACGTTACGACGTCACTTTACGTCACCTTCATGGTGACGTAAAATTACGTCCTGACAATAATTTCTAAAGATGGCAGCGTTCATGAGAGTCACAGACGAACGGGTGCGTCGAAATTTATGCAGACAGCGCGTGTTTCGGTACAGACAGAATCCACTTAATGCATATGACGACATCATTATTATCCATCGTTACCGGTTGGACAGAATGACCCATCATTGTTATCACTGACATGGTTCAATATCGTCTAGAGAGACCATCAAAAAGATCTGTGAGTCTTCCACGCCTCTTTGCAAGTGCTTGCTACTTTAAGATTCCTTGCTTCTGGCTCCCAGCAGAGAGTGATTGGAGACACTCTGGGAATATCAAAGGCATCTGTTTGCAGGTATTTAAATACAAGAATGATGATATTAATTTTTATGATAGTTTAATCCAAATTTCAGGAGGCCTTTTTCCAAAAAAAAATTAAATTGTCCTTCCCCAACTCATTGTAATTTCAATATAACTTGGCACATAAGTACATGTAGACTTCACTAAGATACATATTTCTGTGTATCGGTTTTTGATTTTGATGAACGGTGTTGCCGTGGTTCCTAAATATAGAAATTTCTGTTAAATTGTTTTAAAATGTTACTCCTCCTACAGTTTTGTTCTGATTTCAACATAGCTTTGCACAGAAGTTGACTGCATTAAGATACACAATTCTATTTATCATTTTTTGATTTCGATGCCTTGGCTACTAAAGATAGAAATTTCTGTAAAATACTATCAAAACGCTACACCAAATACAGTTTTAGTCTGAATATATGTAATGTGGCATGCAAGTAGACTACACTACGAACATAAAGAGACTTAATCAAGGATCATTATTCTATTTATTGCTGTTGTAAAGTTTCAATTCCTGCTACTTTTCTCTTCCTTTGCTACAAGTAAAAATCAAAGTACTCAGAAGTACAGAGAGCCGGGCTCATTTACAGAGTAGAATGGATTTCTTACATGAATCACGTTTATATTCTGATGAAAAAATATATTTTAAAACTATCAATATAAATGATAAGACACTGACAGTGAGTTTTGCAATCCCAATACCACGGTCCGATTTTGTCAGAATCAGAATTAATCTGGTACCTCAGCTGAATGTAAACAAATAGGCCAGTCTGGTTCCCTCTCCTGCTTTATCTCGTATGTGAAGAGAACTACGGTAACACTGATTATCAAAAATCCTTACGCTAATGAACTATGTTCTTTGACTTATGAAGTTTTCAAAGTCATTACTACTAATGTTTATTTTATATAGATAAAACTTCGTTTTATTTTTGTTGCTTTATTTGGCGTTTGTATTATCTCAAAAAGCGGTTGAGAGTAAGAACTATATTTTTGCACGTAACTTTAAAATGGCGACTATGGGGTCAACATCCTGCCTTGAACAGGATCACATAAGCCGGCAATTGCTCTTTGAGCAATAAGCCCGGCTAACCAGTAGAGCTTCAGTCTCAACTTCTGGTTTCAGAGGAAAAGTCACCTCTATCCAAAAACGAAGCATTTTCAACTTCAATTTTTCGTAAAAATGGATGTGGTCGGAGTTTTGTAAGGTCATTTTTTTCTCTTTAATATTCAAAACCGAAGTATTTTTGTTCTTTCTGCGAAGTTTTGCTCACATACTCGGATGCGGCCATATCGAAATTTAGATTTGAAGAGGAGGAAAACGTCCAAAATAGGGGAATTCCAGAATTTAAGACCGGTTTTGAACGTTATATAAACAAAAGGGCAAGTGAGTCGAGGAAAATTTATCCCAATTTAACACAAAGAGAAGCCTCAATAATAAATTGACACGGTTCAAAAACGTTATTCTGTGTTTTATTTTTGCTGATTTTACAGGGCCCTCTTGTTTTACATAACGTACCTAGTTCTTTCCCATAAATGGAGATATAATTAATTGTCTTGATGATGGAAGGACATTTTCTGAAAAATTAAAAACACTTCAATTAAGGTACACTACCTCGAAGTGGGAAAATTGCTCCATTCGTGTATTCCGTAACAAAATTTTTAGATTAAAGAACAAGGTGAAAGATCTAAAGAGAAATAAAAATACAGAGGCATTATCCGACTTTCTTAAAACGGAATTTGAATTGCCAGTGCCAAAAGTTGAGATGATACCAATCTCCACAGCATGTGTAGAAAGATTATTCTCACTAATGAACTCCATATGCACCAGTTTAAGGTCTACGTTAAGTCAAAGTAATCTCGACGGTATGATACGTATTGTAAGTTGCGGGGCAGAGAGGCTTACCGCAAACCAACTTGACCACCCCATTGCAAATTTCAAAGCTATGAAACAAAGAGCACTGGATTTTTAATAATAACTGAGCATTCAAGTATAAATGTTCTTGTTTTTTTAAGAGGGTGATGTTGATTATAAGTATTGTTAATTTTCCCAATTTGAGAAATATGTCGAGGATTTTTCCCAATTGAGAGGGACCCGGTCCCTGTACCAAAAAGTGGTGTGATGGCCCTGGATGAGCAATGGTTCCTCTTTCAAAATTATGAATGCCATAGCGTCTATAGTTTTAAACATGAACCAATTCAATCATTGAAAAGTTGTTGCATGATGCTCAGGTAACCTGTAAGGCCCATGGGCCTCTGGTTTCTTTTGTCTTATCTTGAAGAACTGAGTTCAGATTTTTTTTATTCGCCTTCTTATCTTGGGCTCTGACCTTGATAACCAATTTTAAAACTAAACTGAAAAACCTTCAAATAATTGAGTTGCGATCCCTTTTCTGGATAATTTTAAAAGTGGTTTTAAATTTTGAAGTTTGATTCGGAATAAAGCCTTGTTTTTAGAATGTTATTCTAGTTGTTTGCCCAAATCATAATTGTAATTGGACTCACCTCTCCCCCATATTTTGATACTGTCCTAGTGCGCCTCTATAGTTATTTTGAACTCGAAATGCATGGTCTTTAGAAGAGTTATTTCGTTCTTTCCCTGAGCAAAATAGTACTGGACTGTGTATTTGAGGCAAAAGTGGGTATAACTAAAAGGTGACTTGAAACAAGATAATTGTATGAATAACACTTTCTACTCCCAGTCATCTGACTGGGTCTGTGTTTCAGCAGTTATGTGCGAGGCCAAACTATCCCCCAGGTCCCTGATGGGTTTTTCCCCCATTTTAATATGAATTGCTGATCATTATCTTTAAACCATGAACTTTGCTGCTGATGAGCAAACATCAATATATTTTTACAAGTCTAAGGTTTTGATTTTGATGAACGGTGTTGCCGTGGTTCCTAAATATAGAAATTTCTGTTAAATTGTTTTAAAATGTTACTCCTCCTACAGTTTTGTTCTGATTTCAACATAGCTTTGCACAGAAGTTGACTGCATTAAGATACACAATTCTATTTATCATTTTTTGATTTCGATGCCTTGGCTACTAAAGATAGAAATTTCTGTAAAATACTATCAAAACGCTACACCAAATACAGTTTTAGTCTGAATATATGTAATGTGGCATGCAAGTAGACTACACTACGAACATAAAAGAGACTTAATCAAGGATCATTATTCTATTTATTGCTGTTGTAAAGTTTCAATTCCTGCTACTTTTCTCTTCCTTTGCTACAAGTAAAAACCAGTAGAGCTTTAGTCTCAACTTCTGGTTTCAGAGGAAAAGTCACCTCTATCCAAAAACGAAGCATTTTCAACTTCAATTTTTCGTAAAAATGGATGTGGCCGGAGTTTTGTAAGGTAATTTTTTTCTCTTTAATATTCAAAACCGAAGTTTTTTTTTTCTTTCTGCGAAGTTTTGCTTACATACTCGGATGCGGCCATATCGAAATTTAGATTTGAAGAAGAGGAGGAAAACGTCCAAAATAGGGGAATTCCAGAATTTAAGACCGGTTTTGAACGTTTTATAAACAAAAGGGCAAGTGAGTCGAGGAAAATTTATTCCAATTTAACACAAAGAGAAGCCTCAACAATAAATTGACACGGTTCAAAAACGTTATCCTGTGTTTTATTTTTGCTGATTTTACAGGGCCCTCTTGTTTTACATAACGTACCTAGTTCTTTCCCATAAATGGAGATAAAATTAATTGTCTTGATGATGGAAGGACATTTTCTGAAAAATTAAAAACACTTCAATTAAGGTACACTACCTCGAAGTGGGAAAATTGCTCCATTCGTGTATTCCGTAACAAAATTTTTAGATTAAAGAACAAAGTGAAAGATCTAAAGAAAAATTAAAATACAGAGGCATTATCCGACTTTCTTAAAACGGAATTTCAATTGCCAGTGCCAAAAGTTGAGATGATACCAATCTCCACAGCATGTGTAGAAAGATTATTCTCACTAATGAACTCCATATGCACCAGTTTAAGGTCTACGTTAAGTCAAACTAATCTCGACGGTATGATACGTATTGTAAGTTGCGGGGCAGAGAGGCTTACCGCAAACCAACTTGACCACCCCATTGCAAATTCCAAAGCTATGAAACAAAGAGCACTGGATTTTTAATAATAACTAAGCATTCAAGTATAAATGTTCTTGTTTTTTTAAGAGGGTGATGTTGATTATAAGTATTGTTAATTTTCCCAATTTGAGAAATATGTCGAGAATTTTTCCCAATTGAGAGGGACCCGGTCCCTGTACCAAAAAGTGGTGTGACGGCCCTGGATGAGCAATGGTTCCTCTTTCAAAATTATGAATGCCATAGCGTCTATAGTTTAAAACATGAACCAATTCAATCATTGAAAAGTTGTTGCATGATGCTCAGGTAACCTATAAGGCCCATGGGCCTCTCGTTTCTTTTGTCTTATCTTGAAGAACTGAGTTCAGATTTTTTTTATTCGCCTTCTTATCTTAGACCCTGATAACCAATTTTAAAACTAAACTGAAAACCTTCAAATAATTGAGTTGCGATCCCTTTTCTGGATAATTTTAAAAGTGGTTTTAAATTTTGAAGTTTGATTCGGAATAAAGCCTTGTTTTTAGAATGTTATTCTAGTTGTTTGCCCAAATCATAATTGTAATTGGACTCACCTCTCCCCCATATTTTGATACTGTCCTAGTGCGCCTCTATAGTTATTTTGAACTCGAAATGCATGGTCTTTAGAAGAGTTATTTCGTTCTTTCCCTGAGCAAAATAGTACTGGACTGTGTATTTGAGGCAAAAGTGGGTATAACTAAAAGATGACTTGAAACAAGATAATTGTATGTATAACACTTTCTACTCCCAGTCATCTGACTGGGTCTGTGTTTCAGCAGTTATGTGCGAGGCCCAACTATCCCCCAGGTCCCTGATGGGTTTTCCCCCATTTTAATATGAATTGCTGATCATTATCTTTAAACCATGAACTTTGCTGCTGATGAGCAAACATCAATATTCAGTCGTAAAGTCTACGTTTACGTCTACGGCAAAATTTACGACCTATAGTAAAACTCGGTACAGGTCGGATGCGCCTGTAAATTGACGTATGTTTAAAAAAGGGATGAAAGCATCCGTTCATCCGTTTGTATATTGATAAGGTGAGATTCAGACAGCCCTTTTAATTTATTTCGTTATTTTAAATAGTTTTCTTCTGTTATCTATAGCGCACTCTTCAATGTCAACAATTTTTTCACCGATTTTATTGCACGATTTAAACATTGAAGATCGGAATGGAGATGGGATACCTGTACATGCAAGGATCAATCGGGTCTGGTCATTTCCTCCTAGGATTTGATACAAAGCAGTTTTTATTGCCTTATTTATTGCTGCTGCTTTTCGGTCGGGTGTCTCAGAAGGAACCTTTCGAAAAAGTTTGTACATTTTAGATTTAAAGTCAGTAAGTATCCAAGTCCAACCTAGACCCTGCTTTACGTCAGATTAAAATTCATAGTTGGGGGTGGCACAATCAGTTTGAGAATGGTAAAAATTCAAGTTATATCATTAACAGTATTGTCCATTTCCACAATCCTTGTTAGGGGTTTGGACTCGAGGAAAGGGGTCAGGGTTGCGAGGGTGGGAGCGTAATATTTTAACTTTATTTTCACTTTCTTCCAACCCTGGTATGACATAATTATGACTGTTTATCGTAAGATTTTTTTTGTCAAAGTTTCAAATTCATTAATTTTTAACCTAGGTAACCAAAGAGATTTAATACACTTAGCTTCTTTTCCAGACTCTGATACTCTCCCCTTTCTGATGGTATTTCCTATTGCAAACCTCTGTTGTTTTTTTTCAATCACCTTTCATTTTACCTATGAATCAGTGCACTTATACCTATATTCATTTGAAATTGTTATGATGACGTCATAAAAATTGCTGCCAGTCCTCTATGACGTTATAGACATTTTGGCGTATAATTTTCTCACAACAAACTCACTAGTAATGTCATATTTAATTGGTAATATATATAATATTAGGGAGGTTTAGTAAAAGTTTTGCGACAAACGTGTACGGATGACGTCATCAATTGTTGTGTTCTTCGAAATCATGACGTCAAATCCGACGTGTAGCTACATGTTTAGAACGTCGTGTTATACACTATCTACACGCACGAATTAAATGTGTAAAGTCATCGATTAAATTCTTTATTTCCTGATTTAATTGATTAATTTTTATGCTATAAAACAAGAACTCTATCAATTTTTTATAAGGAATGTTGATTCGATGAGTTTTAGGGCACCTGCTGTGCTAATTAGAGAGCAATTGAAGATAATAAAGTTGTCTTCAAGGTATCACACCGGTAATTGACCAATCAAAATGAACTTAGTCAATTGTAGGTCCATACATATAAAATAATTTTTTCTTTCTTTTGACGGTTTTTTTAATTTTCTTTTTTGCTATTTTTACAACTTTGGTATGTGCCTAGTAAATTTAATGTACTTTGTAAATAAAAAAAAGTTTTTTGACAGGAACTATTTTTTCAGGACATAGGAGGCTTCTTCCTGGGGTGCATCGGACCTGTTTATAAACATGCTGAAAACACGTGGATTTGAGGGTAACCGTGTTTGCAGATGGAAAAAGTCAGAAAATGCCGTGTGGGTACCCTGTTTTTTGGACTCGGCCAATGAGAGGGGTAATGTTTAACAATTTCTGCTAAGTATTTTTTCATGAATAATTTTTCCTGATTTTTAAAGAATTTTTTCCTAGATAGAAACATATAGTGAAAATAATTACCGGTGTGATACCTACAGAATCCTACAGTTAGAATGTGTTTTATTGTGAAAAGGGATGTCGCACATGAGGAAATGACTGCTGCTACCGTGGAGATGGGAGAAGTCATCGATGACTTAGGCGTTGGGCTCATGCCTGATGCTTCGCCATCCTTACGGTTTGTTTGATTCAGAGTCTTTATTTCTTTGATGCGAATTATATATGTTTAGGTTGTTTCTATGAACTGTAAACAAAATAAATTTATTATTTTTTTTAATAATTTTTTTATATTCTGTATTGTGTTGTAACTCATGCTAAACCAATCTGTTTTGAAATCTTAAACATGAAAAATAATATTGTAGCTCAAGAATTGCAACATTTCCCCATGAGCCTGATTCATCCAACACAGATAACCAGGACCAGATTGCCGATAGTGATTCGAACAGAGAGAGTAGTTCCTTATTCAAATTTCAGACCACTGCTGCTGGTAAATAATTAAATGTAAATTTAACAGTGTAACAATATGTCTGTATATGTATAACTATGTATCTTTATATTGTTAATTGTCAGAAGGCCCTGGGGAAGAATAGTGGCTACACTAATCAGGTTACCTTCTTTAAATAAAGTATTATTATTATTATTATTATCATTATTATTAGTGCGGCAATAAATTAATTAATGTATTGTTCTTCAATTTTGTCTGAAATATGCAAATATAGTTATTATTTTAAATTTACATTGCCTACTTACTGGTAGTTTATATATAAGTATGAAAAAAAATTACAGCACACCATTAAATCAGCAAAAAGTCTGCAAGGCGCTGAAGAAAACAGGCAGTCGACAAGTCAAAAACCAGTATGTGAAGAGAAATATTGCATCAGCCTTTCCTTGTCGCACAAGAAGTGGCATGTCTCTGGCAGTTGATACAGCCTGGCATAAGCGTGGATTTGATAGTCTTACATGTAATTATCAAAACATATTTCCCTAATATAATGAAAATAGATAAATACTGAAAATTTTAAAGATTTAAAGTACTGTTATTTTATCCTTTATTTTATGTCATTTTTTAGGAGATATATGAAATAATTAATACTTTTCACATTGTAGCTCACACTTTTTTCATGGGAAAATCTTGTTATGGGAAAAAGGTAGTGAAAGCCATTGTTAAACATCGAGTATGTGGAACTTGCAAATGGTGGTCCAGAAATCGGCCAAATGCACCTGTTCGGCCGCACAGATGTTTAAAAACTCATCAAGGGAGTGCACGTATGATGGAAAGTACAGGTGGACTTCAAGGGGTGAAAGAACTGAATGAAAGTGGTACTCCAGTTGAATATTTAGAAGGTGATGGTGACAATACTTTAATTGCAAGGCTTAAGAGTGATTTGAATATTTCTATGAAAAAAAGATTTGACAGGAACCACATTGTCAAAAACATTGGTAAAAGCATGTTTGCCTAACAAGAAAAAAAACTTAGTAGAGCAGTGATAATGCACATTCAAAAATGTTTAAAGTACATCTTCGCGAAAAATCAAGGGAACAGAGATGGTATGGAGGAGAACTTGAAAGCGCTAATCCCCCACCAATTTGGTGATCATTCACACTGTAAACCCCACTTTTGTGGCTACAAACGCAATCCGAACGAAGTGTATTCCCATCGCAGCCTTCCCTACAGAACATCTTTGAAGGATGCTGATTTGCGTACAAAACTTGAAAAACTGTTCGCACCAGTCATTTCAAATGTAGATCAATACTGTGATCTAGGATCCAGTCAGCAATGTGAGCATGCCAACCGAGAAGTTACTTTACGTGCTCCAAAGTCCTTGCACTACGGAAACTCTGAGTCTTTGGATTTCCGAGTGATGGCCACATCAGCTTTCACCAACGAGGGTCGCAAGTATATTTCCCAGGTATTTTTCATTCATTTGATTTTTTTTGTTTTTTGTTTTTTTCTTGTTCGAGTTCTTGTGTTCTTATTTTCTTTGTTTCTGTTTAAATTTTCAGGTTACAGTTGGTTTGAGTTGCCTGGTGTTTTTTACATTACAGTCCATTCCAAGAAAAACTCTTAGTTGTTCAGATTATTAGAGTGAGTTGAGTTTATTTAAGAAAAGCAAAAATAAAAATGAAAATTAATTTTTCTACCTTGAAAAGCACAGTCATATTTAATTTGCCATTCTAATAAATGAAATGAGTTTTTATTAATAAAATTCAGTTTTCCTTTTTTTATATTGATAAGATAATTCGTTGTTTTATGCTAAACTTTTTTTCATGCAGTTGTAAATTAGTCTGTTTCATTAATTAATATGATGAATTTAATAGGCACATACAGAAGCTGGAATATCACCCGGAAGATATACAGAAGCATATGCGGAGAAGCAGCTGAAGCACCGACGCTATGTACAGGAGAAAGCAAAGCTACCATCCCAGAAAAGGAGGAGACTTGTGCTTAAGCAGGAGAGGCCAGTGACAAAAGGGGCTATGGAAGCTTTGGAGGGAGTTTCTCACCAATCTGGTCGGTTATCAGCTTTAATATTTTTATGCTATCATGAGCATTGAACATGTTGAGGGCATATGTTAAAATTTAGTTTTTCAAAGGATATAAAAATATTTTCATGTAAATTCATTATGTTATATATTTAAAATGAAGAGAAAAATTGTTTTTTATTTGCATTTTTTATATTGTTGTTACACATTTATTTAGGTGTTGGACATGAGGATATTATAATGTTGACATTGAACAAATTCCTAGTCCTGTATCCAAGGGATATTTCAAACCTGTTCCCAGGTCTCCTCAAGACAGAATTGCATATGTTACCTTTGCTTAAATCAGTATAAATTGATGGCACTTATCTCAAACAATATAAGATAATTCTGTTCTAAAATTTACCTTCTCGTCATTCTCTCACTCTGACAACATTATTACCAACTTTATTCGATTCATGCCAGTCATGGTGCATGTCAACAGACGCCATTAGGCCTATCCAGAGACTGAGTGATGTCAAACAAACTTCGAGCCCGACACAAATATGTATAACGTTAGACGAACAACAAATTGTGAAGTTTGTGAAAAAACTCAAAGTTTTCTCATAAAATTTGATTTTTTCCCCTAGTTTGTTCATCAGGCATGGAAACCAGCAGTAATATGCTGTAAACATGTCACACTCAGACTGTCTAGTACTAAGATCATAAGATGAAAAGACTAGGCCTAATTTAATTACTTAAAATAATTCAGTATCTATCCAGATAAATATTGCACACAGTACGAGGATAAGATGATCTCATTTCACCTGTTCATTGTTGTGCATGAACCATGTGAACGCCCTTAACATGAAGGCATCATGTTTTCATTGTTTTGTATGATGTTAAAATATAACCATTCAGAGATTGCCAAAGCTACTGTCCGAAAAATACACAGGTTCTATAGAAAGTTCCTCTTTCACTAAAATCATTAATTCGGCTCTAACTAATTTTTTTAAATCAGTTTTATGACAAATTCTGTTTGACATTGACCATGATGTTCACAATTTATAATGCCTTGAAATATTTCCTCCATTTCTATTTCCTATGTCGTATTTGCACTTCACGAACAGAAAATTGCAAATCTAATTATTAAATTTGTAAGAATTTGCAGTGAATACAATAAAATGCAAGCAAAATATGGGGAAAAAAAACATACTTACAATTTTCCACTCAAACAGCGATGGTCATTCGGAGGTTGATTCAAACCATCGAAAAGAACCGAGGCTCATTTTCGGAAAAAAAGCAGTACTCGCTGATGAAGATATGACACGGTAGTAAAAATATCATTTTTTAATCAAGATTATTTTTTTTTAAAACACACATAGCATTCGATTAAAAATGATAATAAATGAGTAATAAATTTTAAAAATATGAAACATACTCTTCAGAAATATGTTTTTTATTAAGTTGAAAAATGTCCACCTAAAGGATGAGATGTGTTTTGACAAATATATACATCAAACAACTTACATCACGTATCATTAAAAACTTTATTGAAAATTGAACACCCAAAGTACTTCTCTAAATAAGGCATGGTAAGTTGCTTCATTCATAAGACAA
>PRKT01000530.1:129227-139511 GCA_003671525.1 Saccostrea glomerata | reverse complement strand
AAAAAAAAATTAAATTGTCCTTCCCCAACTCATTGTAATTTCAATATAACTTGGCACATAAGTACATGTAGACTTCACTAAGATACATATTTCTGTGTATCGGTTTTTGATTTTGATGAACGGTGTTGCCGTGGTTCCTAAATATAGAAATTTCTGTGAAATTGTTTTAAAATGTTACTCCTCCTACAGTTTTGTTCTGATTTCAACATAGTTTTGCACAGAAGTTGACTGCATTAAGATACACAATTCTATTTATCATTTTTTTATTTCGATGCCTTGGCTACTAAAGATAGAAATTTCTGTAAAATACTATCAAAACGCTACACCAAATACAGTTTTAGTCTGAATATATGTAATGTGGCATGCAAGTAGACTACACTACGAACATAAAAGAGACTTAATCAAGGATCATTATTCTATTTATTGCTGTTGTAAAGTTTCAATTCCTGCTACTTTTCTCTTCCTTTGCTACAAGTAAAAACCAGTAGAGCTTTAGTCTCAACTTCTGGTTTCAGAGGAAAAGTCACCTCTATCCAAAAACGAAGCATTTTCAACTTCAATTTTTCGTAAAAATGGATGTGGCCGGAGTTTTGTAAGGTAATTTTTTTCTCTTTAATATTCAAAACCGAAGTTTTTTTTTTCTTTCTGCGAAGTTTTGCTTACATACTCGGATGCGGCCATATCGAAATTTAGATTTGAAGAAGAGGAGGAAAACGTCCAAAATAGGGGAATTCCAGAATTTAAGACCGGTTTTGAACGTTTTATAAACAAAAGGGCAAGTGAGTCGAGGAAAATTTATTCCAATTTAACACAAAGAGAAGCCTCAACAATAAATTGACACGGTTCAAAAACGTTATCCTGTGTTTTATTTTTGCTGATTTTACAGGGCCCTCTTGTTTTACATAACGTACCTAGTTCTTTCCCATAAATGGAGATAAAATTAATTGTCTTGATGATGGAAGGACATTTTCTGAAAAATTAAAAACACTTCAATTAAGGTACACTACCTCGAAGTGGGAAAATTGCTCCATTCGTGTATTCCGTAACAAAATTTTTAGATTAAAGAACAAAGTGAAAGATCTAAAGAAAAATTAAAATACAGAGGCATTATCCGACTTTCTTAAAACGGAATTTCAATTGCCAGTGCCAAAAGTTGAGATGATACCAATCTCCACAGCATGTGTAGAAAGATTATTCTCACTAATGAACTCCATATGCACCAGTTTAAGGTCTACGTTAAGTCAAACTAATCTCGACGGTATGATACGTATTGTAAGTTGCGGGGCAGAGAGGCTTACCGCAAACCAACTTGACCACCCCATTGCAAATTCCAAAGCTATGAAACAAAGAGCACTGGATTTTTAATAATAACTAAGCATTCAAGTATAAATGTTCTTGTTTTTTTAAGAGGGTGATGTTGATTATAAGTATTGTTAATTTTCCCAATTTGAGAAATATGTCGAGAATTTTTCCCAATTGAGAGGGACCCGGTCCCTGTACCAAAAAGTGGTGTGACGGCCCTGGATGAGCAATGGTTCCTCTTTCAAAATTATGAATGCCATAGCGTCTATAGTTTAAAACATGAACCAATTCAATCATTGAAAAGTTGTTGCATGATGCTCAGGTAACCTATAAGGCCCATGGGCCTCTCGTTTCTTTTGTCTTATCTTGAAGAACTGAGTTCAGATTTTTTTTATTCGCCTTCTTATCTTAGACCCTGATAACCAATTTTAAAACTAAACTGAAAACCTTCAAATAATTGAGTTGCGATCCCTTTTCTGGATAATTTTAAAAGTGGTTTTAAATTTTGAAGTTTGATTCGGAATAAAGCCTTGTTTTTAGAATGTTATTCTAGTTGTTTGCCCAAATCATAATTGTAATTGGACTCACCTCTCCCCCATATTTTGATACTGTCCTAGTGCGCCTCTATAGTTATTTTGAACTCGAAATGCATGGTCTTTAGAAGAGTTATTTCGTTCTTTCCCTGAGCAAAATAGTACTGGACTGTGTATTTGAGGCAAAAGTGGGTATAACTAAAAGATGACTTGAAACAAGATAATTGTATGTATAACACTTTCTACTCCCAGTCATCTGACTGGGTCTGTGTTTCAGCAGTTATGTGCGAGGCCCAACTATCCCCCAGGTCCCTGATGGGTTTTCCCCCATTTTAATATGAATTGCTGATCATTATCTTTAAACCATGAACTTTGCTGCTGATGAGCAAACATCAATATATTTTTACAAGTCTAAGGTCTAGGTCGGATGCGCCTGTAAATTGACGTATGTTTAAAAAAGGGATGAAAGCATCCGTTCATTGGCGTATATTGTTTTTAGCTCTACTGGCCAGAGACCAGAAAAGCTTATGCGATAGTAAGGTGTCCGTCGTCTGTCTGTCTGTAAACAATTTTTCAAAACGCTACTACTCCTACATTTATGGTCTGATTTTAATATAACTTGGCACTCAAGTAGACTACACTAAGATACATAAAATAGTGCATCGGTTTTTGATTTCAATTAACGGTGTTGCCATGGTTACTAAAATATAATTTTCTGTGAAATTCCTTTAAAATACTACTCCTTCTGTAGTTTTGGTCTGATTACAATATTACTTGGCACACAGGTAGACTACAATAAGATTCATAAAATAGTGCATCGGTTTTTGATTTCGATGAACAGTGTTGCCATGGTTATTAAAAATATAATTTTCTGTGAAATTCCTGTAAAACGTCACTCCTTCTGTACTTTTCTCATCCTTTGTTACAAGTACAAACCAGTTGAGCTACAGTCTCGACAGAGACTTCTGGTTTTTTCATGTTCTTCTACTAACGTTTGTTTGAAATCACCAATTACCATGACAATAGCTTGTTTCTAAATATCATTTGTGTTTTAGCAGTTTTGCTAGGTTTACATATTGACCATTGATTATTTTATTTTTTACCCGTTATCGTTATAGGAAAAACATTTGATTTGTGGGAATCAGTTTTCTGTAACACTCATTGAGCTCTGCTTACGTCATGAGACCATACAATTGCAGCTTAAACGAATCTATTACAAACATAGATTTTTGCACAATTTCCTTATGTGCAATTTCTTTTGAGATAGTTTCAGTGTAACCCGATGACAACATTTTTCTGCAGTCGTAGGTTTGCAAAATAATATTGAGCTCATCAAGATCAACTGCATTGAAGTCTGTCAGAGCTTCTGTCAGAATAGAAGATTCTGAAGGACTTGCAACTATATAGTTAATAAGTTAAACATTATTGCTAAATTATTTTTTTGCAGTCGTAGGTTTGCATAATAATATTGAGCTCATCAAGATCAACTGCATTGAAGTCTGTCAGAGCTTCTGTCAGAATAGAAGATTCTGAAGGACTTACAACTATATAGTTAATAAGTTAAACATTATTGCTAAATTTTAAAACCACTGGATTCTACTGACAGCAAAGAAACACTTTAAAAATGCTAAAAACTGACCTGCATATAAACAGTTAGATCCCTCGGACCTGCTCTAAACAAGTTTCAGCAATGAGTCATCGTTCATAACAGCGAGCCCTAGCGGCAGTTGAAAGGCCTACTACATGTATCTGTTTTCGACCATCGTCGTGCGTTAACATTTGAATATTATTAGCTTCTTCTCTGGAACCTCTCAACAAATTTTGCCATAAAGCATCTTTTTCTATGGGTGTAGGGGAACACAGTTTTATGGTCACTAACCCCCGCCCTGGATCTGAAGGATGGGACCAAAACCACGATTTTGTAAAACACTTAGGCCCCTCCCCCAAATAATTAGAATTTTTCTTAGTCCAAGGGGCTTAACTGTCCCATATTGCTCAATCTTACCCAAAACAAAACTTGACCTGGATATCCGTATGCTAAATCTGTATACCAAATTTCAGTACAGTATGTGCAATCTCTGCGAAGGAAATGAACGGAAACTGCAAATAATTGGAATCTTTCTAGGGGCATAACTGGTCACCCACTGGCGCATTGGTTAGAGCGTCTGCTCTAGAGTCGCGAAATAAGGAGTAGATCCTAACGTCGCGGGTTCGAATCCCACTGTGGGACGTGGAGACCGGTCCTTCGGATGAAACCGATGTCCCGTGTCGCAGTAGCTACGTGTAGGTGCTGGCACGAAAAAATTCCCTCACTTCTCATTGGCCCTGAATGTCGAGCATAGGACAAAATTTTATAGCTCTCCACCGGCAAGTGTTGGCGTGTCCATATGAGTGAAAAATTCGTGAGAAGGATGTTAAACAACATACAATCAATTCAGGGGCATTACACCGTCCAAACTGGAATGAGCGTTCCCAAAACAGAACTTGTTCTTGATATTTTTTTGATAAATATGTATACCAAATCTTATTTCAGTACGAGGAAATGAACGGAAACTGAATTTTTTTTTTCCAATTTCAAGGGGCATAATTCTGACAAAAATGGCTCGATTGTACCCAAAGCTGATTTTGACTTAGATATTGCCATGATGAATGGTGTACTCAATTTCTTTTCATTATGAAACGGTTGTGAAGCTAGTGAACGAAAACTTGGTGGACCGACTGACCGACCGATTCACAGCAGCAAAGCAAAATGCCCTCCTTCCTCGAAGGGAGGGGGAATAATTATTGCAGTCTTTAAAAATATTCTTTAGTCCTGTACATCAAGCCGCCAAACTGTCGGCATGATTGTATAAGCATTGAGTCCTCTTATTAGAATTGTGAAATCCATGGTCCTTGAATTGGAACAGGGGTTTCTGGTATTTGGGCGGGGCTATAAGATTATTTAGTAAAATGCATTTTAAGTCTGTGAATGTTTTCTTCTCTTGTCCCTCAGTATTAAACAAACGAACAATTAGTGGTAGTTGTGATGAGATAGGTGCCTCTTTCTAAAATGCGAATAGGATAGCTACACCGTCTGGGGTACTGTTGTTAGGGCGGGTTATTTTAATAACATAGTGAAAAGACATAAATTCTTTTAAAATTTTCTTCTCTGCTCCTGGCCCCGGTATCATGAAACATCTTAAGCTAAAGTCAAAATCTTTATTGGATAATAAAAATCTTGTAGAAGTCAGTGGCGAGCTATAACAGGCCAAAGGTTCGTGTCCAAGATATATCAATGTACTTCTCTGAATTTATGTTTCCTTCAACTCAACACAATGTCCCAACACCGTTAAAACAGAGGCACCCCATAATGCTGAACTTGTGACCATTTTGTCTCGTCGCTAAGTCGGGTTTCCAACTTTCCACGGCTTTTTTCCACACATACACATGGTTATTTACGCCGACCACTTTTGACTACTGGTTTCTTACATTCCACTTCCTCTTCTCTCTGCACCACGACAAGCGCTTCCTTCTGTTGACAGTTTTGATGACAACTTTTTTAAGGTATACACCTCTGTAGAATCCGTTTTCCTTCAATCGTCGTTTGATAGTCTTTTTAGACACAGGCGTTGGTCTATTTTCATTGAATCGTGTTTTAATTTCTCCTAAGGGAGCGAGGCGATCCCTGTTCACGACCCTCTGCAGCCTCCGAAATTCCCGATCGCCAATCGAACGGGGTCTGCCTGATCTCGGGCGGTTTTCGAGCGATCCGCTCGTTTGAAACGTACCAATAACTCGGTAAACTGAAGCTAAATGTCGGTTGACGCTTTGTGTAATGTCTGACACTTTCTTTCCATTCGAATAAAGTTCTACAATGACTTCTTTCATCTGTAGCGAAATTTTTCGACTATTAGCCTCCATTTTGTTTACATCGATAGAAAGACAAAATTACTTTGAGCAGACGAATAAAAATACGTCATAGACACGTGACATATACTTACCTATTTATACTTAATTGGGATTTCCAAAGCCTTAAACCGCTGCTGTGTAAACAAATTTTATTGCGCAAGATTCTGTGACATGTAACAGTTATAATTTTTTCTCAAGACTTTTCCCCCCTACTGTATTTCACAGAGGTGTTGTTATCTGCAGATTTAGAAATAATAAATTCCATAATTAATAAATATTTTATAGGCAATTAAAATTTTGACTTAAGTCTAAGTTTGTTTCATGATCCCGAGGCCTGGGTATTAAACAAACTTTCTAAGTAGATATGATTAGGAAGGCTGCCTCTCCGAAAATTGTGAATGTCTGAATGTCATGGCCTCATTTTGCTTTTACTTTGTGTAAAAAAAAACACCTATCGAAAAGAAGAAGCACACGTTTAATATTTCAATCTATTAATAAATCAAAAATAAAACGATTCAGCAAAGGGAACATTCACAGCAATTTCTGTCGTCTGAGGAATTGACGTACGAACTGTCCGGCACATACTGCGTGTCTAAGCTATAGGCGCTCCCCATGTAATCCTTTAAAAACGTGCTAATTTCAGCGAATTTTCATTTTTATTTTAATGAGGGTATTCAGACACACCGAAAAACACATGTCTTTTTTTTGATACACAAAATAACCATTCTGAAACCAAGTGCCTATGTACTCTCCCCCACCATATTGTCAAACTTCCGAAAGTTATTTTCGAACGAGTTGTTGAAAATTGACGAAATCGACTTCTTCCGGCCGGAATCAGCTATGTGTGACGGAGTAATAGAGAAATGCTTAAAAATAAAAGAAAGCGACGGAATAGTGCTGGATAAAAGCTTGCAAATATTTAATTCAATAAATTAGAGTAACCGATGCTGATAAACAGAACAGTATACCCCCCGAAACCTTTGAAGTAAGTCAGTCAGAGATCCCAGGCGAAATCCACAATGGCGGCCAGTTACAAGACTTCTCTATTTTATAGTATAGAGGGGTAGACCTATATATACTTATCATACGTCATTTACAGAATTACATGGGGAGCGCCTATCGTCTAACCTAAATTTTTGTAGTTTAGAACACAGGCCTTTGGATCGCTTAAAAAAATTGTGTGTGTAAAAAAAATAGTTTAGAACAATCTTTTGAAATGCTACAATTACAAAATCTAAGTACTTGCACTAAATTGATAAATCAGTTAGAGATTCTCCAGCATATACGGTAGATTATAAAATACAAGTACAATAAAGTGTAACGTGTATGGGTCCGTTTATTTAGGTTTAGATCCTTAATCAAGCAAATGAGTTAACCAAATGATTGTGTAAACAAAAGATAGATCACTAATAAAAAAAATGATTAGATACGATAGCTGACAAAGCATATATGTCAAACAAACGAGTCACTATATACATATATTATTAGGATTTCCTATCCTTAACATAAAAATCAACAACTAATGCGAATATATGGGTCTGCTTCCAGGACAGGTCTGTGTCCTGGATACGTCTAAAGCCATGATGTGTCCTGTATTCGGACAGGTACGGGTCTGCTAGTTTCTGTCCTGTACACAGACAGGTACGGTCTGCTAGTTTCTGTCCTGTACACAATAGCACCGAGTGAAGTATCAATTCATACTTTATTAAACCTCGAATACTAAATGTAATTAAATCCAGTATACTAGACACCGTATAATATGTCACCGTAAGTCTGCCTTACTGCTATTACTGCTTTACCGTGCCTCGTTGTAGTGGACCTTTCGCTTTGAGCTCCAACTGGCAACTGCCAGCTTTCAGCAGAACGCTGTTATATATAGTGATGATCACCCGGACTACCCTTGGACGTTATCGTAGAGCACTACGATAAAGTCCGGGTGACATAATTCACCTAGCTTCCCGAGCCCGATCCGTCACAAAAGCATTGAGAAAAAAAATAGTGTTTTCTTAACGTTCTCACTTTCTGGATAGTTTGCACGTTTAGACATCAACCCTCATCGACAAAGCTTATATTGTGTGCCAAGTTAAATTGAAACCAGACCAAAACTGTAGGAGTAGCATTTTGAATGTTTTTTCACAGAAATTTCTGTTTTAAGTAACCATGGCAACACCGTTCATCAACATCAAAAACCGATTAAAAGAATTATGTATCTTAGTGTGGCCTGATTTCAATATAACTTGGCACACAAATAGACTAGTGCTGCAGTAAGATACATAATTCTGTGTATCGGCTTTTGATTTCGATGAACGATGTTGCCGTGGTTACTAAAAATAGAAATTTCTGTGAAAATCAATCAAAATGCTACTCCTCGTACGGGTGTTGCTAAAACGCGGAACGGAACAGAAAACGGAAAATAAATGTCAAGCAAATAACCTTGATTATAAAAGTCATATATAATGAAATATTATCGTTAAATATGATATATTCATGAATCATGTGCCCCTGAGAACTTGCACCCGTACATGCGATAGTCAATAAAATACATATTGTGATAGATGTACTAACTAAACTCAAATCCTGAGTATCAATTTGTCAAACGTTTCGTTCAATTTTTTTGGTAAGAATGCTCATTTATAAACAAAAACTCTTGTTCTGAAATAGGTTGAAGGAAAAAAGACTACTGGTAAGTATACATACGTGTATCAGTAAAGAAAAAGAACTAGTTTTGACATTCAGATTATGCATGCATTGGCGAATCCAGGAATCTTGAAAAGGGCAGCTAAGGTCGGAGTTTATGCCCTCAGTCACACAAGAAATTGATTTATTAATTGAATCTTATTTATATTTTGGTCACAAAAAGGAGAGGGGTCCTGGTCCCCTATAACTCCATGAGTGGGATGATATGCAAATTGAGAGATTTAAACATGAATTTATAGCTGAAATATAAAAAAAAACATTTCTTGCAAAGGAATTTAATTAAATATTTATTTTTCTTTTTATTGAATTTTTTCTTCGAAAGCCTATTAGGATAAATCTAAAGAGAAAAAAAAATTAAAAGGCACAATAACGCGAAAAAAGGCGTTATAACTCCTTTTCAAAAGGCGTTATTACGCCTTTCTAAAAGGCGTTGTTATGCCTTTCTAAAAAGCGTTATTACGCCTTCCTAAAGAGCGTCATTACACCTTTTTAAAAGGTGTTATTACGCCTTTCTAAAAGGCATTATTATGCCTTTTGAATAACCATTATTTTGCATTAAACAGGTCCGTGGTTTTAATAGCCCCTCCCCCCACTCTTCTGGCAAAATTCGTGGGGGAACTCTTCGGTAAAACTTTATTTAAATGGAATAATTTGCCACAGTTTTACGTACTGCAACAAAATGTTCAGGAACCAAGAAACCCATAGTTAACTATGATATTTAAACTGAAGCAAGACTTTTCCTCAAAAGTGTGGAGGGGGGTACCCCATTCGCACTCGTACTACTGGCCTACTTGAAAAGGAAAATTGAAAGGCGTTATTTTATGTTAATAAATATATGAAAGATTTAATTAAAACCATCTTTATTTAGCAATTCACTATATTCCTGCACATCTCACTGACAACTGGTTGCATTCGTATTAATAGAAGGCAACACTCTACTTGTGTAGATCTTGGATATAAGCAGATTTATCTTGGAGCTTTGCTTGCCATGTATTAAAAAATTTATTTCATTTGAGGATATTTTTCTCTCTTCTTGGAAAAAAGCAGGCAACTATTTGCATGGGTATAATGAGCAATTGAAATCAATTACCCTTAGTAAAGGTGTGTCTGGTATGAAAGAAGGACTTAGTTGGTTCAACATTGAAAATATATGACGCATTTAAAAAATAATTTTTCCTGGAAATCCTATTGCTATCTGTTTATATCATTTTTTGAGAAATTAGTCCTATATTTAATTGTGAAATTCATGTCCAAAAGGTAAGATTTCTGCACAACACAACACACACACCCCCCCCCCCCCCCCCCCCCCCCCCCCCCCCTCGGTTGGGTTAAATATTTTTAGTCATGTATTGAAAGTAAAAGGCGTAATAACGCCTTTCTGAAAGGTGTAATAATGCCTTTTAAAAAGGCGTAAAAACGCTTTTTAGAAAGGCGTTATAATGCATTATGGAAAGGCATAATAACGCCTTCTAGAATGGAAAGGCGTTATTACGCCTTTTAGAAAGGTATTATAATGCCTTTTAGAATGGAAAGGCGTAATAATGCCATTTAGAAGTCGTTATAACGCCTTTTGAAAAGGCGTCATAACGCTTTATAGAATGGAAAGGCGTAAAAACGCATTTTCAGAATGCGTTATAATGCTTTTTTCGCGTTAATACGCCTTTTTGAAAGACGTTATAACGCCTTTTAATTTTTTTTTTCTATCTAGATTGATTCTAATAGGCTTTTGTACTTTTCAGACCTGAGCGGAAAAACAAACACATAATGTTTTACGGTCGGGGTCATACCCCCCCCCCCCCTCCAAACAAATCACACTTTAACTTCATTGAATGTAAAGATGATACATTAATTTTACTACAGTTAA
>PRKT01000530.1:117915-129213 GCA_003671525.1 Saccostrea glomerata | reverse complement strand
AACTCAACTCTTTACCAAATATAACCTTTTTACTATAGAAATGTTCATTAAAACCCCCAACACTTTCTGTCTGTTAAATTAATGTAGAAAGTTATTGTAAAAAATAGTAATGAAAGAAACTGGAGTTGGAATTTATCCCCAATTGTCTTTTTTCGCTTGTCAAGTTCAACTCCCCTCCCCCTTTCAAAAGCGATACTATGTCAGCAGTTTTCGTAAGAGACTAAATCAACCTGTATTTATTAAGGAGTGATTAAATATGTATAACATACATCGTTTTTGAGAAAAATTATGTTTTTTAAATGATTTAATCGAAAATAATATTTTCCGTTCTGTTCCGCTCTCCGTTCCGTTTTCCGTTCCGCGTTTTAGCAACACCCCTCCTCCTACAGGTTTGGTCTGATTTCACAATAACTTGGTACACAGGTAGTTTAATTCTTTTTATCGATTTTAGATTTCGATGAACGACGTTGCCGTGGTTACTAAAAATAGAAATTTCTGTGAAAATTATTCAAAATGCTACTCCTTCTACAGTCTTGGTCCGATTTCAATATGACTTGGCAAACAAGTAGACTTCACTAAGATACATAATTCAGTATATTGGTTTTTGATTTCGACGAACCGTGTTGCCGTGGTTACTAAAAATGAAATTTCTGTGAATTTTTTTCAAAATGCTACTCTACCTACATTTTGAGTCTGATTTCAATATTACATGGCACACAAATAGACTACAATAAGATACATAATTCTTTAGATCGGTTTTTGATTTCGATGAACGGTGTTGCCGTGGTTACTAACAAGAAAAATTTCTGTGAAAAAATTGTTTACAGACAGACAGACAGACGGACGGACGCATTAGTATCGCATAAGCTCTTCTGGTCTCTGACCAGTAGAGCTAAAAAAAAGCAAGCTGGTATTCTGACGCCGTAATCTCTGATTTGAACAGACCATATTTCAACATAGTTCTGGATGTCAACTTACAATGAGCAGGTCTCTGAGATTCAAGTGAGAGCAAAAGTGGAGAGGGAGTCCATGGCACATACTCTGCAGAGGACGACTGAGGCAGTGAGATCGACACTGAATATGGTTTGCGAAATAAGAGAAAGAGGAGAGGCAGCAATTAAAGGCAGTTGATGTCAAAATTCAAGTGGAGATAAGGATAGGGCTCCGAGGTCTGATAATACCGATATGTGCAAAAAGCATATTCTGGATGCTCTCTACAAATCAGAAATACTAAGTAAATAAAAGTTTTAATTTTGAATAAATTTATTCATACATATGTTCCCGGTACACATATAAAATATACTTGTGGCCTTCAACTAGACGTTAAGATATATCGACGACGCTTTGTCAATTATTTCGACATTCTTTTTTCGACACGGTGACCTTGAAATAAAAGATACCATAGAGTCGACACATTTGTTTCATATTTCGATGTTCTACTTGAGAAAGACGTTGACATTTAGTTTAAAGCTGACATGAACTCTTAAAAAGGCATCATTTCTAATCTTTGAACGACGTACTACAATCCTGAACGACCTTGTCCACCATTTTTCTTCGATTCCGCAAAATTCATTCGACATTTTGGCCACCTGTACCTGCTATATGAAGGCTGTATATTTGTTTCACTTGAGTCATTTTCAAGCTTGGCTGTCGACATGTACACATCTCCGATAGCATAGGTTTTAGAAATCCATAAACTTACCAAATACATGTTTAAAAGTTAAAATCCAACAAAAACTAGAACTAGCACACTGTGCAGGTCCAGCACAATACCTTGATAAAGCTATATAGCTTTATTAAGGTATTACAAATACCTTAATTGATCAAGGTATTTTTGGTAATGAAAATACAAAAAAAATCATAACAAATAAATTTCTAAAAGTCGAGTTCTGATTTGTTGTCAGTTTGTTAACCCGTGCGTATAAATTACTCACTCACAAAAAAGACAGTATAAAAGTGCGTCATTTGAGGCGCTGAGCATAAGAAAGTTCTCCATCTGATGTGTGGCGGTCAGCCGGGTTCGATCGCCGGTGGCCAGATAGCTCAGTTGGTAGAGCACCTGACCGGAGTTTCAGGAGGCCCGGGTTCGAATCCATGTCTCGTCCGCTGCATTTTCTCCTACCGTTACATTTGGTGCTGTGTCATGTAGCGGAGCGGATAGTGGGGAAAATATTTCACTTGCGGATACAAGCACCAAATTTTGCATGAAGGTTCTTGACTATTAGTGGAATAAGAAATATCGTTGGCCATTCAAGTTTCGGCCATTTTCAAGATGGCCGCCACTTATTTCAAAATGGCGTCTGTTTTTTTTATATTTTTCCCTAATATTTTGAACGTTTCTCGGTAATACTTTTATTTTTTCTGAAATAATAAAAGGGAACTTGGTATATGATATAATTTGAGCTCCATTTTATATCTACATACACTGCGCATGCGCTTAAATACAAACAAAAGCTGTTTAAATAACATAACTGACTTAATCTTCTGAACCCTGTATAGCTGCATAAAGCAATACAAGATAATCCGGACCTGAAGCAGTTGAACTTATATTACAATAAACTCACATTTTATAATTAGTAGTTCTTGACATGATGCAGCAACTGCCGGCAAGATTGTCCAGTGTGGCCCACAAAATTCGCATTTTTTTTACTCAACCCCAACTGGAAGGTGAGAGTAAAGTTTGCCACTTTCACAGTGACTGACCCCATAAATGTCCAACCTGCAATTCAGTTCTCCTTAAAACCTCTAGAAGAGCATATCTTTAGGGAGGGGATCAAGGCGAGCCTTATTTATGTTATTGTCATTGCTAATCGTACATGATGACAAGTTCTTCCAGTGCATTGATTAGAGGTTCATTCAAATTGTCACAAGAGGTGTTTCAGAATAGGAATATTTCTGTGGCGTTCTCAAACATATTCATGGCTTGCCATGCTGTCTTTTTACCTTTCCAAACAAAGGCTGACACTGTATCACAACCCGTGAATGCATGAAAGAATGGTGATGCCTTTGATATGGTTCAATTGATCTAGCAACATCATAAATTGGTATCCATTGCAAATCCTCGCCCTTTCAAAATGTCATCCATAACTGATCCACATTTGATTCATCAAAAAGAGTTACACTAATAACAACAACGTCTGTATCCGAGCTAACCATGTAGATTGATCTGCTACCACCCGATGCTGCATGTTTTGCTTGAAGGAACAATTTTCATACAGGTGTAAGCTGCTTCATAGCTGCAAAGCGGTATAAAGTTGGTATCTATAGCTTTGTTAATACTGACAACATTTTCTTCCTTTACTACAATGATAGTTGCTTCTGTAATCGCGAATATAATTGTGTCTGCTAAAACCCGCAAAAGTTGTTTTGTTCTTGTCACACTGAAGGAAAGTGTCCCATGACTTTGGTGGTCTAGTGTTTCCAGTTACTTTTTGTCTAGACCCCATGCCACACTTCTTTTCAGTTTCTGCCTTAAATTATCGTCTTTCTGAACATCGAAGATACATGTAGTGTCTACCCTCAAATTACCTTTAACAAGAGAATTAATGTGCAGAAGGATAATTATATTGGCCTATTCGTTAAAATTTCAGGTTGTTTTGAATTGACTAATGGCGTACTGTCAATTACCAGTGCATCAACTGTCAGTACATTATTTGGCAATTCTTGACCTGCTTCCAAAACAGGCATCAATTGAGATTTAACACCGTACGTGTATATTAAGAAACCATTTTGTGAAAGAAAGAGAGGGGGTCCTGGTTTTCATGTTCAAAAAATTCTTGTACATCGCATTACCTACTCTGACAGAAAATAAATATCCAAGAAAAACGGGTAAAGTCATCTTCAAAATTTGCCAACTTTGACTTTGAAGAATCAGATTTTTGTTTGGGATTAAATAGGCGAACTTTATTCTTCTGAACGAGTTCATAAAACCTGAATTATCACCTTCACATACTCTTAAAAGGAATTCCCTATATTGTTCTTTCCCAATTCCCTTTTTAAATATTTCATCTGGACTTTCGGTTTCGACAATAACTATAAAGATCCAACAACTCTTCCTCAATTGGATTTCCCATTTCCAAAAACATAGGCATACCCTGATTTACTTTTGAAAAAAAAAAATCTTGAGCAGCATGAGTTTCTTTGTGATGGTTTGCTTCTTCTTGTGAACATTTCCATATACTGAGTATTCATGTGAACTCTTTAGTACGTATGCTGATTTCTGGACCAGCTACCACCTTTAATGCAGCTGGATCTTCTGTTAAGCATCATCTTTTACAATAGCATTGTTCTGCTCATGGGTTTGACCAATGACAATGTTTGAAAACTATTATTTCCAAGTAAAGATTCCTTTTTCAAATTCTAAGTTTATGTCCGGGTGCTTTGTTTGTACCCAAAGGTGAAATGGTAGCCATCGAGCATATTTGATGTGACCAAGGGCAAAAAAATATGGAAACAGATTTGATAAAGATTCTTTGTAAAGCCTTAAATCTGATTCTCTGCAAGACCTCACAAAAGAGAAGACAACGAGTTCCAAAAGAATTCTTGACCAAAATTGAAATTGTGAAAAATAGGTCATCTGTTTTAATTTTATCGCAATTAATTATAGAGTTCCTTTGCATTTTGGTATGTCTTTTTATCAAGTTATTCAGACAGCAGGCAGTAATTTAATGATCTTGCCTTGTTTTCTCAAGATTAGAAACTGTTAGGAAAGACTCAGCAGTTCCAGAGTATGCAACTTCTGTCTGCTTGAATTAATGCGGTCATCCAGCCGCTTCCTTTCAACAAATCATCAAGCAGTTTGAAAGCTACCATTTCAATATGCAAACCATCAAATATATTAACATCAAATCTACTTTCACCATAAATTTCCGGTCATTCATATCATATCTTTTGGGAAGAACAAATAAGGGTTGGTTACAAGCCATTACGGGCGTTTGTCTTGGATTTAAAAAGGTTGATGCTGTCTTCACAGTCCATGGCATTCTTCATTGTGGATAGCGAATGATTACCTGTTGTTTTATTTAACATTCCTTGATGGATTATTCACTCATTAAAATTAAACGTTGCTTGAAAGAATATTTCACTCAGTGAGATTTTACGTTCTCTGAAGGATTATTTCATTTATTGAGATTTTACGTACGTTGGAGGAATGTTTCACTCCATGAGTTTTTACGTTCCTTGAGGGATTATTTTACTTATTGAGGGCTTACGAATACAAAATTTAACTTGGTATTCAGGCCCACTGGATAGTGAAGGAACGCCTGCGAGGCTTTTAATTGTAATACATCTGCTACAAGATTTTTAAAAATTGCTTCTTGCTACTGTGATAATATATTTAAATTCTACAATAGGGAACGATATAATGCGTTATAAGAAAATCATTTTGTCTTTATATTTATAGCATTTAAGTTAGAATATGATTTTTATAGTCTTTTTAAACTTTTAAGATGTCTATAAGCAGCTAAAGTATAATGAATTTGGTTGTAAAAGAATTATGTGAGGCCAAACTGCATGAAAATGTCGCCATTTTGTTTTTAGTGGCGGCCATCTTGAAAATGGCGGAAATCGCGGTGGCCAATGATGTTTTTAGATTTTGTAGTATCAGATAGACATTTGTGCCAAATTTCATGCTTGTATCCACAAGTGAACTATTTTGCTAAAATTTTGATCTAAGCCGCTACACTAGTGCCCTGGAATTGACAGTTGAAAGACCTTCTAGGGATTAGCCTGGGTTGGGGTCTTTGGAGGGCCAAAGACCTTTAAGGAGGGAGGAATGTGGCGGTCAGCTGGGTTCGATCGCCGGTGGCCAGATAGCTCAGTTGGTAGAGCACCTGACCGGAGTATCAGGGGGCCCGGGTGCGAATCCCGGTCTCGTCCGCTGCATTTTCTCCTCTCCCGTTACAGATGATTATAGTGTCATGTATATGTGAAAAAAACTTTTAATTCTTAATTCTGGAAGAAAACTCACCATGTACTGTGTTCTATGTGCTAAATAATCAGTTCAACGCAAACCAAATGTTCTGTGGTGCACGAAGTTGCAGAGGAAACGGTTTACGGTAAAATTTCCGTTACTTTCTGCTAAAGTATGGAAGCCGACTTTGATTAATAATATAGAGATGCAAATAGAATTAATTTCTGGCAAACGTGAAGAGTTTGTCGTATATATTTAATTTTTTTGATTAGTGTTATAATTTTAATCTTTACATGGGGCACGTGCATTATTAAATGTAATTACATGTATCAATTTCCAATCATTTAACTGCGAAAAGGGGGGCTAATCTCGTTTTTATCAATAAATATATACATTTTTCAATGGAAAACCATGCCCCTTTGTAGCTGCAAAGAACACAGCAATTTCTCAAAAGACACAACTCATGAGGTATATCTAATTTCAAGCAATAAAATCCGTGCCCATATTACACATTACCTTATTGAACATGGGAACCTTATTAGAAGTTGTGTATACATCTGTACATCTTGTGCTGCCTATGCAGAAAAAGAATTATTAGCCAGTGGTGAAAGTGAAGAAGATGAACATGTAGATCAATTAATAAATATTATTCGTACAAATAACATTTCTGAAAAAAGTAAAAAGAATTGCAGAGGCCATCAGTCATAGGGAAAGTACTTTAGTGAAAGTGACATTTGTGAAAATGTGAGTGGCCAGTATAAAAACATAGACTTTCTCATATCATGTGACATAGACAAATGGGTGATGGAAAAAAAACAGTGTACTTACTTCTTTGTTAGAGTTTCTTTGTGGGAGAAAGTTCATAAATTTGTCTTCTTCAGAGAAAACAAAGGTTGTCTTTGCCATCGAGCACCTATATTCACTTGTTGCGAACAACATCATTTTACCATTTTCATTTAGTGTCAATCTATTGAATTATTACCTTTGTAGCAGCAAGACAGTGTGCAACCTATATTCGAGTGCCCACCCAGCTTGGAGTTATACGTCAATGCTGAACTGGATTGATCAGCATTCACAGAATCCAGTGAGATCGAGTTCCAGCAGTGTCTGATGTCATAACGTACTTTTACAACAATCAAGTCCTTGCAAGGAACTGGAGAGTACGTTATTACGCTAAGGCTATACTGAGCACAGTTACATGTACCACTGTTGTCGACTTCTTTTCATAACCATCTTCTGAGTTACAGACAATCCACACCCTTTCCCCGAGATACTGGCTGTACAATTCTTCTATTTCAGATTCTATTAGTGAAGTTTTAAATACTGTAAACAGGGAAATATTCGCCCCCGTTTTATTTTCGCCCCTTTCGCCCTTACATCGTTTGGGCGAATTTAAAAAGGGGCGAATTCAAAATATACAATATATTTACTTAAACCAAGACTGTGACTGGGCGAATTTAAAACGGGGCAAAATTGGTTTCAACTGTGAAAGAGCGAAAATAAAACGGGGCGAAAATAACCCTGTATACAGTATTACAAATAGTTATGAAGACATTTTTAGACATCTTAGAGAACAATTTGTCAAAGAAAGGTTACAAGTTTTATTACAGCAACAACGCCCTGGCCTTACATCTCCAGAAGACACCATTTCAGTTTTAGTAAAGAACAAGAAAAAGACAAAATTCTCTGATAAAAGTCGATGTAAAATTGATGTTTACTCTTTTTTAGACCATAACCACAGCAGTCCTCCTTCAATTCTTATGGGTAATCCTATTTCTGTCAACCTATGTTCTTTTGAGTTTATAAAAACTGTTTTGCAAAATCATTTAAATATTATATAGGTTCTTACTGGAAGCCATATTTACATATGCTCTTGCCATATATCTCTTTCGTGCTGGTGTGCGTCGCAACAACAGCGATGCGATTTAGGCATGTAGGGTAAAGTTTTCGCCTTTGTATTTTGGCACTGGCAAAACTAATTACCAAAGAATTGAGTTGACTGATCTCATGATGAGAGTTTGAGCCCCTGTTGAGGTTCATCAGTTTCTGCAGCAACATGAAACATTTACCCATAAGAGCCTTACTATACAGCACTTCAAAAAAAATAAATCACAGCACGTACTGTATGTTTAATGCACATGTATTATTTTTTCGTAAAAACACGATTTCTTGTGAGTCATACAAAGTAATAATATTTTTGCACGAAGCGAATTATAAATTTATAGAATCTGGTCATCCAAGCAAAGGTGAAGGCTGTGATTTTATATCAGAATCAAAAAACAGACAAGCAAAAAGTTGGTTACTCAGCGGCGCTTCCAAAGAGAAGCACTGGCAGTAGACTTGTATAAATTTGGACAATTTAGAAGTTAGTATTCATTATTTGTACACTAACAGAAAACAATACATATTTCATAAATTACTATTAATTTCTATGCACTGGACACTTGAATTTTGCTTTCTTCAGCTGAATATTTTAAGTAAAAAAAAATTCCCCACACACTGGTCTTGGACCCAGTAATCACAGCGTGATTGTCGCATCCAACCCACTGGCCACGCGCTTCATTTCTGAGACAAATATTACGTCTCTGGTATCTTTGTCTTGATATTGACTTATTTTTAAACAAGTCGATCCTCTTTCTCTTAAGTGGTATAGTTTGAGTTGGGGTGAGTTTTTTGGAAGGACGGGGTGTGTGAACCGCAGTTCGAACGGTTATTTTAGTAGAAAGAGTAGGTTGGGGAGATGGAAATGTATCGGGTGCTGAAGAAAGAGAAGAGCGGGGAGGTGAGGATATGTCAAATGTGCGAACGACATTAGAAGTTGGTGACAGGGGGGTTGTGACAAGACAAGGAGAGATAGTTTTAGAGGGAATAGACGAAGGAGTTGAGGTTGGTTGGGGAGTAGGTTTTCCATTCGATCGGCCCATGATGCTTCTCAGTTCCTGAATCAAAATAAACATATATACAGTATATTTTTACCAAAAAATGCATTTGAAAATAAATTTTGCCAGGTTATATAATTTACCGTCCCTCTTGAAAGAAAAATGTCGTGACCTTTCCTGATGGTGTTCTAATTATTAAAAGAATTTCAGGGTGTGTGTTACTGTGAAGCTCTTTTGCCTACCAAAAATTAAGGTTGAACTTATATTGATATATACATAAATAATATAACATTTCATGAATTTAATAATTTATAATTTATGAACTTTAATTAAATAACCTACGTTTTATTAGTGTAAATAGTAAGGTAAACTGTCTTGCAGAACAACAAGAACATTAAACACTAGCTCGGAGTTAGGGATACCAGTGAAGATTCTATATACCACACAGATCTTCAGAACGAAATAAATCAGTACTAGTGGAGGGCAAAACTTCGCGAGTCTGATTGTTTTCTATCTCCCCTAGAACCCAGGAATCATACTTCTCTTTCGAACAAACCTCTGGACAATGAGCTTGTTAATTTTTCCCAGAGGTGCAAAAATAACCGTGTCATTTTCGTTCACGAAACGAGAAATCAAAATTCTCTTAAACCAACCACTTCTCTAGTGCCTATATTTTTCACTTCGCTTGATAGAACAAATTTCAATTCTATTGAACACAAAACCAAAGCAGAAATCTCAGGAAAGATTGTGGACCAGTTGGACGAACTATTGGACCTTGATGATGATGCAGGTACATTTAAAATAAAATATAATTTACATATCAATTATGTAAACACATACATTCAAAAATTGATGTTTCTTTTAAATGATGCATCTACAGGAGAACAACAGACATTGAAATGGAGAAGGGGTCATAAGACTGGTAACAAAATGCTTTATATACAGTTCTATAAGGAACTATTAGAACTTGTAGACAGTTTGAAAGATGCCAGAGACGTTTAAGGTAAAAATAAATATAACTTTTTTTAGCATTTTCCACTTCTACAACGTCCCCTCTTTCCCTGTCCTTTTTTTATTTTTTCCTGGATTTACTTCCTGTTTAAATCAAAATATAAATCAATGTATTTTTGTTTTTGAATTTGTTAGTACTAAATAAATATATATATTTAAAATTATTATTTATATATGTGTCCTGTATTTATTAAGTTATTTTTATCTTTTTTCCGTTAAGAAAATATCCTTGAACAATTTTATTCCAAATGTCATGCAACTGATTTCGGTTCAAATACAATGATATTTGCCATTGTGTCTCCGTAGTCTTTGACCTGGAAGATGAGGAGATGCCTGATTCCGCCTCCTTATCTAGTTTTAACTATTAATTTCCGGTTGGAAATTAAAAGGAGCCATTGTGGAACCAAATCAAAAAGTTGTGAGTGTTGTCAAACTTTTCTATTGACCATATGGACAATTATTTACATTGAAGAGTCATTTATGACTGAACATCCACAACTTTGACTTGTCACTTTCTGATGAAAAACATGCATTGCCATCAAACTTTTACTGTAATATTTTCTTTCGTTGTATGAATAAAATATTTCACTTACAATATCGGGATTGCTCTTCAACTTTAATTATACAACTGATGTCGACTTGTCCAATTGAATTGATTTTTTTTTTCGTTCGGGTCGCCTGAAGACGTTCTTTCATGCTGTCTTTTTGAAACCCGGGTGCTTTTCACGCACGAGTGAACACACTGACCACAACTCATAACTCGATTTTTAAATTTCACTTTTAAAAAGATTTTTTTTTGTATTTCCATTACGAAAAATACCTTGATCAAGGTATTTGTAATACCTTGATAAAGCTATCAAGCTTTATCAAGCTATATAGCTTTACAAAGGTATTGTGCTAGACCTGCTGAATTAAATATTATGTCGCCCCGAACGAAGTCGGGCGACATATTGCGTTTGTACGCATGATTTTGTTATCCAGGCTGTTTCTCGGAGATGGCCGGGACAATTTTCCTGAAACTTTCCTAAAAGGACGACCACTGGATGCAGTTGTGTTGTATGGTCATTCAGTTTCAAAATGGATACTGTTACCATGGAAACCTGCAGAAAGCGACAAATTTTGTCCGCGAGTGTTCTCTCTGGTCCCTTGTTGATTCGTCATGAAACTTGTTTTATTTTGGTGATTAGTATCTGTAGTTGTGCGATTCGCATTTAAAATTTTCAAATTATCGATTATTGCCATCGAAAGCAGGGGAAAGTGAAAATTCTTTAACTTTGATTTTTAAGTCAAAGGACTGATACGAAGTGATGGTTCTCCAAGCTTAGCTATTGGGTTAGTTTAATTACCAAATAGATACATTTAGTGATACAAAAAATGAAAGTCTTGTCCAGTTCGGGGCGACATACGCTATTGCTTGCAATAGCAGGCTTTCTATTTTTTGAATGTATTTGCTGCAATATAGAAAAAGCACTAAAACAGGTTGCCCCCCCCCCCCCC
>PRKT01000530.1:98860-117737 GCA_003671525.1 Saccostrea glomerata | reverse complement strand
TGCCCCCCCCCCCCCCAATTGCTGGTTTGAGGCCCATTTGGTGGGCAATAAACCAAATCGAACACACAATAAACTAACCATTCGGGAGTAAAAAATCGTGCAGTCGAGTGGTGTGGTGAGTATATCTCTACCGAAGAAAATACTATAGTTATTTATAGTTACCTATATTAATTAAAGTTATAACTTTGACACTTTGAAAACTTTGATTTACTATAGTGATAACTTTGACACTTGGACACTTTGAAAATCTTTATCGAAAACTTGGACACTTTGAAAAACTTTATCGAAAACTTTAAATTAATAATACTTTGACTCTTTGAAAAACTTTATCGAAAACTTTGAACTTTGAAAAACTTTATCGAAAACTCTGACACTTTCAAAATCTTTATGGAAAACTTTGATATTATTTGGTGATAACTTTGCAACAAAAAAACTTTATGGAAAATTTGGACACTTTGAAACACTTTATCAAAATCTTAAACATTTTGAAAAATTTTAACGAAAAACTTGGACACTTTGAAAAACTTTATCTAAGACTTCGATACTTTAAAAACTTTGACAATTTGAACAAGTATATTTAAAACTTTGACACTTTGAAAAAATTCATCGAAAACTTGGACACTTGAAAAAACTTTATCGAGAACTTTGATACTTTGAAAATCTTTATCGAAAACTTGACATTTTGAAAAACATTATCGAAAACTTTGACAATGTGAAATACTTTGATACTTTGATAAACTTTATCGAAAACTTTGATACTCTGAAAACTTTATTGAAAACTTTGATGCCTTGAAAAACTTTGTCGAAAACTTTGACACTTTGAAAAAACTTTGGCGAAAATTTTGACACTCTGAAAAACCTTGGCGAAAACTTTGACACTTTGAAAAACTATTGTAAACTATAGTTAACTATAGTTTTTTTTGTTAGGGTAGTTCAACACCTGTTCTATTGATATAAAGAGTTTTTGGGAAAATTCTGTATGGGAATTTTTGCGCTTAGTTGTTCTAAATAAGCATATATATCAACAATACCTTGTTTAAAGCACTTAATTTGCATCATTTCACCTTAAAATCCGTTTTCAGCGCCTTCGCAGTACAGTTAAGGGGCGCAATGGAAATATCGACTAAATTTTGTATTTAAAAATGTATTCGTAATCGGGATGGCGATTATTTTTAGTACATTATTTATATCGGATAATTTTAATTATGATTAATAACTACATATCGAGGACGATTATATTTTATATTTAGACTAGTCACATGATGCGGCAGTCACTCGATTTTAGCACATTGACTTGAAGTGTTGATGTTACATATAAATATCACTAGTGCAAGGGCATAATCAAGTTAAATTTCCAAGTTTAGTATATAAATATTTTCAGCATTGTAGTTTCTAAAAAGTGCTGCGATCCTGTCTAAATTCTGCAATTTCATTGTTAAAATTATACTTGTATGACCAAATGCTATATTTTTTGCTGATCAGCGGCATGAAATATTGATATAATTAAATTGTTTATAAGATTAAATCAGGATCGCAGCACTTTTCAGATACCTTAATAGTTCTATAGTTGATATGTAAAAGCTTAATTTGATACATAGAGTGTATGCCCTTGCACTTGATCGATTTATTGAGACCCCCAACATTACCCTCCGATGTTCTTGTATACAAATATAAGGCAGTGTCAATTAAATATGTAATGTACAGAAAATAAATTAATAAAATAGTGAAGAAGACATTAATTTCAAGTTATTGGCCCATAGAATATCTGTAAATAATATTTTATTTAATTAGAGAATACATATTTTGTTGATAAAAAATTACTTGATCTGTCTCTCGCTGCATACAAACTACGTCACGTTGTAAGAAATGACGTCATATTGACAAGTGTATTGCGATCAGTGACTTGTTTATAACTTGTTTTGTGGGATTTAACAAACGACAAAACAGACGCTATAGTAAGTTTTTGTGTAGTTTGATGATTTCTTACTGGTTAAATTAGCAGATAAACTCATTTTGTGGTATTTTAAAGAAATGTTGTATGACGTAGATTGTGTATGATGTCATAGTCAAGTTTTCCCGTACAAATTAGGCTCCGCCTCCTTTCTGTAACCTTAACTGTGCTGCGTTTTCTGAGCTTGAGGGTTTTCTTCGACATGTCTAATTTCAATTCAAAGCATTCTGTTGACGTAAGAAAAATAATTAGCAATGAAATCTCTTGATCTAAAATAATATAGGTCAAAAGCTTAACTTTTTCTATGGAGCGCCATTACCTGTAATTATCAATAATTCTCATAACATAACTGAAAATTATCGATTCATGTGTTGAAATGATATGTTTTAATATTTTTTGTTAGCAAAAAAACAAACGAGGGCGACAAGGTGTCCATCCTTAAGAGTACTAAAAAGAGGAAAGACCCTACAAAGGTTTTAACGGAAAAAAATAAATCGTTCATTCAGCAAACGTAAAGATACTATTCTTGAAAAGGTTGTGATTTATCAGACCCTCTTTCTATATTTTAATTTTTTTATGCCCTCGATGATCAAAAGATCCCGGGGTATATTGTGTCTGTCTTACTGTTGTCCACTTTAATTAACCTAGCCTATAGCTCTATTGAGTGGGTAGGGCTACGCCTTTCTTCTATCACAGGTGTATTCCTGGTGACAAGACCTTTTTGACATACTTATACACAAAATGCTACATTTAACCTTGGCCATTTCTTTTGAACAGTAAAAGCTGAAGCTTTCATACTTTCTGTGTATTTATTGTGAGAAGACCTTTAAGCTGATATAAATATATTTTATCTTTTGACCTTGACCCAAGAGTTTGACCCACTTTTTAAAATCTTACACGTTGGTCATAACTTTGAACTGTTAGAACTATGACTTTTATATTTCACAGATTTATTCCTTGTGACAAGACCTTCCTTAGGATACCAACACTTTTGACCTTGACCTTTCGAGTCTGACATATATTTGAAAGAATTCAACCCTAACCATAAGTTGCCATACGGGGGCATCAGTGTTTCACAACGGATCTTGATTTTTATTTGTTCCGCATGTCGGTTTGGGAAATTCTGCCCACATACGCCAGAAGTGTGGATCAATACCCACCATTTTATTATTTTTTAGGTCACCTGAGTAAACTCATGTGACCTATTGCTATCCGTTTTCGTCCGTCGTTGTGCGTCGTTCGTCGTGTGTTAACATTTGAACATTTTCAGCTTCTTCTCTGCAACCACTCAACCAATTTCCACCAAATTTGGCATACAGCATTTATGGTCCCTGCCCCCTCAGGCCACCCTGGATATTAAATAAACTAACTAAGTACATAGTTATGATGAGCAAGAGTGCCTATACCAAAATTGTGAATTTTATGACCCTTGGGTCAGGGATTCTGGTGTTAGGACAGGGCTCTATTGATTACATAGTGAAATGCATTAATTCTTTCAAAATCTTCTCTGCTCCTGGGTATTGAATAAACTAACTAAGTATATAGCTATGATGAGTAAAAGTGACTCTTTAACAATTGTGAATTTTATGGTCCCAGGGTCAGGGGTTCTGGTGTTAGGGCGGGGCTCTATGGATTATATAGTGAAAATGCATTGTATGTTTGAAAATATTCTTCTCTGCTCCTGGATATTAAATAAACTAACTAAGTACATGGTTATGATGAGCAAGAGTACCTATACCAAAATTGTGAATTTTATGGCCATAGGGTCAGGGATTCTAGTGTTAGGGCAGAGCTCTATTGATTACATAGTGAAATTGCATTGATTCTTTCAAAATCTTCTTCTCTGCTCCTGGGTATTAAATAAACTATCTAAGTACATAGTTATGATGAGTAAAAGTGACTCTTTAACAATTGTGAATTTTATGGCCCCAGGGTCAGGGGTTCTGGTGTTAGGGCGGGGCTCTATGGATTATATAGTGAAAATGCATTGTATGTTTGAAAATCTTCTTCTCTGCTCCTGGATATTAAATAAACAAACTAAGTACAAAGTTATGATGAGCAAGAGTGCCTTCACCAAAAATTGTGAATTTTATGGCCCTAGGGTCAGGGATTCTAGTGTTAGGGCTGGGCTCTTTTGATATTAAATAAACTAACTAAGTACATACAATGTAGTTATGATGAGCAAGGGTGCTTCTTTCAAAAAAGATCATTTTATGGCCCCAGGGTCAGGGGTTCTGGTGTTATATAATGAAAATTCATTGTTTGTTTGAAAACACTCTTCTCTGCTCCTGGGTATTAAATAAACTAATTTAGTATAAAGTTATAATGCCTCTTCCAAATTTGTGAATTTCATGGCCCCTGTTTCAGGGGTTTTGCCATTCGGTGTAATGAGGGGTGCTCATTTGATTATGTAGTGAAAAATAAATGCATTCTTTGAAAATATTGTCTTTTGCTACTGGGTATTATGCTTATGATCCAAAATTATATATTTATGAGGAAAAAAGGTTCATCTAGCAAAATGGTTAATTTTATGCTCCCTGGGTCAGGGGTATCGGAGGGGGGATTACATAGTCTGAAAATAAATTAAGGTATTAGGGGTGTAATGGTCAGTAATTCAGATATTGTCAAATACATCAGAATTATGAAGAAGTACATATAGTTATTTATTTCAGCAAGTCTGGTAAACTTTCAACCACAGAAAAAGTTTTTACAACATTATTTATGACTCTACCCTGTTCGACTTCATTTCCACTAAACCGGTCACGGTAGCCTAGTGGTAGAGCGTTCGCTTCGTGATCGGGAGGCCCGGGTTCGATTCTCGATCGCGGCGCCGCGTCATACCTAAGACGTAAACAAAGGTAGTGACTGTTCCTTTGCCAAGCGCTCGGCACTAGAAGTGAAAGTCACGGGTCTTTCGGATATGACCTTAAAAACGTAGGTCCCATGTCACGGTAGGCGTTGGCACGATAAAGAACCCTCACTGCTCAATGGCCCTGAGTGCCGAGTATAGGTCTAAATTTGAAGCCCTTCACCGGCATCGGTGACGTCTCCATATGAGTGAAAAATTCTCAAGAGGGAGTTAAACAATATACAATCAATCAATCAATCATTTCCACTAATGGACAGATGGTTACCTTAAGTTTTCTATATTTTAAGCTGGAATAATCAATCTTATTTAAAGTTTTTTTTACCTGATATGATATTCTATAATAATATTAAATTCATTTGAATCCCCACTCAATCAAGTAAAAAAAATTATAACATCAAATGAGTCAACACTTGTTCACAAAGATGACATCTTGACAAATAAAATACTGAATAATATCATTCAAAAAAAAAAACTGCGAGTGCAGAACCAAAAAAGTTTTATTGCTTTCAAAGTACATGTATATACGATTATAATAAAAGAAAAAAATGAATTCCATCCACACATTTATGAATTATCCTTTGCCCTTCTAGGGTACCCCCTTTTGAAAAAAATCTTTGTCATCCCTAATAAGCATAATGATACTTCATGTTAACAATAATTTTTTAGACCAGTAGAGCTTATGCGATAGTAATGCGTCCGTCGTCCGTCCGTTTGTCTGTCTGTCTGTCTGTCTGTCTGTAAACAATTTTTCAAAATGCTACTCCTCCTACAGTTTTGGTCCGATTTCAGTATAACTTGGCACACAAGTAGACTACACTAAAATACATAATTTTGTGCATCGGTTTTTGATTTCGATAAACGGTGTTGCCGTGGTTACCAAAAATAGAAATTTCTGTGAAATTCTTTCAAAATGCTACTCCTCCTACAGTTTTGGTCTGATTTTGATATAACTTGGCATACAAGTAGACTACACTAAGATACATAATTCTGTGCATCGGTTTTTGATTTCAATGAACAATGTTGCCATGGTTACTAAAAATAGAAATTTCTGTGAAATTCTTTCAAAATGCTACTCCTCCTGCAGTTTTGGTCTGATTTCAGTATAACTTGGCACACAAGTAGACTTTACTAAGATACATAATTCTGTGCATTGGTTTTTATTTTGATGAGTGGCAAGGATCATTTTTCTATTTATTGCTGATTTAAAGTCTCAAGTCCCAACTGCTACTTTTCTCTTCCTTTGTTTTAAGTATAAACCAGTAGAGCTACAGTCTCGACAGAGACTTCTGGTTTAAAAATACTTTTACTAAATAAATAATAAAAATTTCAATCATTTGACCTAGATATATGACCTTGACCCTTAAATATTTGTATTCATGGTATTTCAACTAATGTCAACTACTACTGAGAAGGAAACTATATTTCAGCATGTTTACAATATACATTAAAGTTCTTAGTCTGTTCATTTAACATCACCTGACCTCCAAAGATAATTTACTCACAAGGGTTAACAGCATAATATAATATGTGATATATCAAAGACAATTTCATCTTTTCCTTTTCTTTTTTCTTTGATGTGCACTGGTACATAACAAGACACAAATAATAACATGAATTCATACTACATGTTCTACTTGTCAAAAAATTCACATAATTTTGGAATGACAGAATCTAATGTTCTTTCACAACTAGTGACCCGAGCTTGGCCGTGGCTGTTTTTGCTAACAAAAATATTTCGAAGTCCATCCTCACCCTCCCTCATATGAATTTTTCGAAGATTTGCAAGACACAAACCAGACCCTGCAACATTTTCTGCTGTTGTCATCTTCATCACACCGGCTGCAATTAATGCATTTAATGATCCAATGTTTTTGGTTTTCTCCCTGTTAAATGCCAACTGATTTTTCACTGCTACTGGTGAAAACGAAAAGTCTGCGAGATATTTATCTGTTACTTTTTCATGCTTCATAAGCCAGCCTAGTGATCTTACATCCTCAAGGGCATTATGTGCATCATATGTTGCAGCTAGTAGGCTTCTGACAAGATTTTCTTGTTTGTACGAACTTTCTCCAGGGAAAACCTTTTTCAACAAAGGTAGACTGTCAACAAATCCTATCACAACATCACATAATTCGGATACACGATCCACAGATGCAAGTGCCGTCATGAGCACAGGGAAATCGAAATTTTTGCCATTGTGAGCAATCAGGATGATTTTCTTGTAGAATTTTAGCCAATCTAGAAACTTGGACAGAGCTGAGTCAATAGTTTCGGTCTCTAGCTCCTTCCAATTTACCATTAATACATTGGATCTAGACACAGTGATCCCACTAATTCTCTGGGCTTCTTGTGACTGTGGAATCTTTGGAAGCACATAGCAGTTGAACTCCCTCCGTGATTTAGGGGTCAAATCAGATGCTACAATCTGTGTTATGTGTGGGATCCTTCCACCACGAACTGAAAAAAAAATCAAATTCAACTAATATCTAAAGATCATGCAAATAGCAACATGTTTATAAAATAAATATTTTATCATTTGATAATTTTCTTTCTAGAATTGGTTACTTACTTAGATCAGTTGTCTCCAAATCAAAGGTAACATATGCAATTCTGTCTTGAGGAGACCTGGGAACAGGTTTGAAATATCCCTTGGATACAGGACTAGGAATTTGTTCAATGTCAACATTATCCTTATGTCCAACACCTAAATAAATGTTGTGTAACAATAATATAATAATTGCAAATAAATAACAATTTTTCTCTTCATTTTAAATATATAACATAATGAATTTACATGAAAATAATTTTATATCCTTTGAAAAACTAAATTTTAATATATGCCCTCAACATGTTCAATGCTCATGATAGCATATATTAAAGCTGATAACTGACCAGATTGGTAAGAAACTCCCTCCAAAGCTTCCATAGCCCCTTTTGTCACTGCCCTCTCCTGCTGAAGCACACGTCTCCTCCTTTTCTGGGATGGTAGCTTTGCTTTCTCCTGTACATAGCGTCGGTGCTTCAGCTGCTTCTCCGCATATGCTTCTGTATATCTTCAGGGTGATATTCCAGCTTCTGTATGTGCCTATTAAATTCATCATATTGATTAATGAAACAGACTAATTTACAACTGCATGAAAAAAAGTTTAGCATAAAACAATGAATTATCTTATCAATATAAAAAAAAAAGGAAAACTGAATTTTATTAATAAAAACTGATTTCATTTATTCAAATTAAATTTGCATGTGCTTTTCAAGGTAGAAAAATTAATTTTCATTTTTATTTTTGCTTTTCTTAAATAAACTCAACTCACTCTAATAATCTGAACAACTAAGAGTTTTTCTTGGAATAGACTGTTATGTAAAAAACACAAGGCAACTAAAACCAACTGTAACCTGAAAATTTAAACAGAAACAAAGAAAATAAGAACACAAGAACTCGAACAAGAAAAAAACAAAAAACACAAAAATCAAATGAATGAAAATACCTGGAAATATACTTCCGACCCTCGTTGATGAAAGCTGATGTGGCCATCACTCGGAAATCCAAAGACTCAGAGTTTCCGTAGTGCAAGGACTTTGGAGCACGTAAAGTAACTTCTCGGTTGGCATGCTCACATTGCTGACTGGATCCTAGATCACAGTATTGATCTACATTTGAAATGACTGGTGCGAACAGTTTTTCAAGTTTTGTACGCAAATCAGTATCCTTCAAAGATGTTCTGTAGGGAAGGCTGCGATGGGAATACACTTCGTTCGGATTGCGTTTGTAGCCACAAAAGTGGGGTTTACAGTGCGAATGATCACCAAATTGTTGGGGATTAGCGCTTTCAAGTTCTCCTCCATACCATCTCTGTTCCCTTGATTTTTCGCGAAGATGTACTTTAAACATTTTTGAATGTGCATTATCACTGTTCTACTAAGTTTTTTTTCTTGTAAGGCAAACATGCTTTTACCTATGTTTTTGACAATGTGGTTCCTGTCAAATCTTTTTTTCATAGAAATATTCAAATCACTTCTAAGCCATGCAATTAAAGTATTGTCACCATCACCTTCTAAATATTCAACTGGAGTACCACTTTCATTCAGTTCTTTCACCCCTTGAAGTCCACCTGTACTTTCCATCATACGTGCACTCCCTTGATGAGTTTTTACACATCTGTGCGGCCGAACAGGTGCATTTGGACGATTTCTGGACCACCATTTGCAAGTTCCACATACTCGATGTTTAACAATGGCTTTCACTACCTTTTTCCCATAACAAGATTTTCCCATGAAAAAAGTGTGAGCTACAATGTGAAAAGTATTAATTATTTCATATATCTTCTACAAAATGACATAAAATAAAGGATAAATTAACAGTACTTTAAATTTTTAAAATTTTCAGTATTTATCTATTTTCATTATATTAGGGAAATATGTTTTGATAATTACATGTAAAACTATTAAATCCACGCTTATGCCAGGCAGTATCAACTGCCAGAGACATGCCACTTCTTGTGCGACAAGGAAAGGCTGATGCAATATTTCTCTTCACATACTGGTTTTTGACTTGTCGACTGCCTGTTTTCTTCAGCGCCTTGTAGACTTTTTGCTGATTTAATGGTGTGCTTTAATTTTTTTTCCGTGCTTATATATATACTAAGTAGGCAATGTAAATTAAAAATAAAAACTAACAATATTATTATACAAAATTCGAAGACAATTTAATAAGGAAAATTATAACTAGATTTATATTTAGTTATTTACCAAGCAGTAGAGGCAGCAGTGGTCTGAAATTCGAATAAGGAATTACTCTCTCTGTTCATATCACTATCGGCAATCTGGTCCTGGTTATCTGTGTTGGATGAATCAGGCTCATGGGGAAATGTAGCAATTCTTGAGCTACAATATTATTTATCATGTTCAAGATTTCAAAACAGATTGGTTTAGCATGAGTTACAACACAATACAGTATATAAAAAAAATAATAAATTTATTTCGTTTACAGTTCATAGAAACAACCTAAACATATATAATTTGCATCAAAGAAATAAAAGCTCTGAATCAAACAAACCGTAAGGATGGCGAAGCATCAGGCATGAGCCAAACGCCCAAGTCATCGATAACTTCTCCCATCTCCACGGTAGCAGCAGTCATTTCCTCATGTGCGACATCCCTTTTAACAATAAAACACATTCTAACTGTAGGATTCTGTAGGCTGTAGCATATTTCTCACATGCATTTAATTTTCAAAAGCATTAAAATAATTCAATTAATTTTACAGATAAGTGTAAAATAGATTAAACTTACCTCATTTCTAGTTTATATGTTTCTTTGGCTGCCTTATCCATAGACTGCTTGGCTACCTCCTCAATTTTTTGCCCTGCTCGGCGTTCCATGGACTTTAAGTTCTTTTGATTGATGGGTTTTATATTTAATGTTGATAGGAAATTATTCACCCTGTTTGGCCCTCCTATACTGTCAACCACGGCTATCATTAAAAAAATGACCATACTTAAAAATTAAATTTATTGTGCTAATGTTCTGAATATATCACTGGTAAATTTATTATCTAATTAAAATCAATATGAAATCTACATACCTGTACCAAGCTTTGTGTTTGCAACGAAACAGGGCATGCCTTTTTTCTTCTGGCGATGTGTTTTGCCGTATGGTGCACAATTTATTTGTTCACAATCGGGGTTCATGCATTTTACATATAAATACCCCCCGAGTCCTTTCTTCACTTCACCAACGACATTATAAATAGTTAACGGCACGGGACCTAATTTGCAGAACTTACATGATTTTAAACTAGACAATAGGACATCAAATTCAACAATGCGACGTCCCTCCCTCCATCCAATCCTATCGACATTATTCCCCAAATCGATGTTAATTTGAGGCGGACAGCAATGATTACTTAATCCCGATAAATAATCATGGTCGCCTTCATATGTTGTTTTTTTTTTCTTCTTGAAGGACCGGTGTTTGTTTTTTTCTTTTTGACACCAAGAAACCTTCCTCTCTCGTCCCTAAGCGATCCGGGTTAGAATAGGTCCTCAGTACCCCCTTGCTTGTCGTAAAAGGCGACTATATGGGGCGGTCCTTCGGATGAGACCGTATAAACCGAGGCCCCGTGTCACAGCAGGTGTGGCACGATAAAGACCCCTCCCTGCTCAATGGCCCTGAGTGCCGAGCATAGGCCTAAATTTGCAGCCCTTCACCGGCAATGGTGACGTCTCCATATCAGTGAAATATTCTGGAGAGGGACGTTAAACAGTATACAATCAATCAATCAATCGTCCCTAAGCGCCATTCCCCCCTTCTTTTTCAACTTCCGGTTAGCATCGATAGATAACTCGTGCTAAGAAACATAACTCGTACGGTTTTCCGAGAATTGCCACCTCGGGAAACATCAGCTTACATCGTAACTTTTACCGAAAGTGGGGTATTACACATCTAAATCCTTAATGCTTTGAAATCTGCTCTTTGGCATTAATCAACCATTTATGATGAAATAAAATCTATGACAAAATTTTGAAATATGTGGCTCAAGGGTCAGTGCTTCCTTTGGGGTGGGGTGCACAACTGGTTATAAAGTAGAAGCGCATTTTCTCTTTGTTACTCCGATCTGCCTCTTGGTATTAGGTAAATAGAGTAAGCATGCTAAATTTATAATTATGAAAAGCAATGGTGCCTCTTTCAAAATTGTGATTTCATGGCCTCTGGTTTAAAACACGAAACAAAGTCAATTGTTGGAAAGTTGTTACGTGATATTAAGGTGACCTATTAGGCCCGTGGGCCTCTTGTTTAAATTGTAAGGGCTTCAAAGTTCTCAAAAATAAAGACATTCAGCGTTATTCAGGTCAACATGTCGTTCTATGCAAGCAGATTGTACTTTTTCTTACATTTAGATAATGATCTTGCACAGTATAATAAAAATACACATATCTTATTATTTCTGTATTATTATACAGTACAAGGACATTCTCAAACGTTAAAAAAAGTATAATCTGTTTGCATAGTACGATATATACGAGGGTTGTTCCAAAAGTAATGTCACAGTGTCAATATCTTTAATATTTGGCGTCATATCAATCTGGAAAAAACTAAATGTTTTAGTGAACTTGATAATCATATATCTGTAGCAGAAATTTCAAATGCTATCTCAAAATTAAAAAATGGAAAAGCCCCAGGTCTTGACAATATTTCAAACCATATGATCAAATGTAGTCAAACTTTTTTACTACCATGTCTCTATAAGATATTCAACAGTTGCCTTACATTTGGATACTATCCAAAACCTTGGTCTTCTGGGTACATTATTCCTATTTATAAAAGTAATGATAGTTCTGATCCAAACAACTATCGGGGCATTACAGTTACAAATGCAATAGGAAAGTTATTCAATAAAATACTAGACATTCGACTTGATAAATTTTTAGAAAAACATCATATAATAAGTGATTATCAGATCGGCTTCACTCGAAAAGCAAGAACATCAGACCATATGTATATACTCAAGACAATTATTGATAAGTACTGTAATACTAAAGATGGTAGAGTATATGCCTGCTTTGTTGATTTTCAAAAAGCCTTTGATACTGTTATACACACAGGAATCAAAATTAAACTCCTCAAAATAGGGGTAGGAACAAATTTTTATGAAGTAGTGAAAAGTATGTATACATCAAGTAAATCCTGTGTCAGAGTCGATAATAAGATTACTAACTTTTTCCCAATAACTTTGGGAGTGAAGCAAGGTGACAATCTTAGTCCCAATTTATTTAAAATTTTTATTAATGATCTTCCAGATTACCTGAACTCAGCTACTGACCCTGTTTATTTAAATTCAAATTCAGTTAAATGTTTGATGTATGCTGATGACATAATTCTACTCTCCTCCACAGCGGAAGGTTTACAACAAGAACTTAATATTCTACAGCAATACTGCAACGATTGGTGTCTCTGTGTTAATACATCTAAAACAAAGATAGTTGTTTTTAACAAAGCAGGTAGACTCTCCAAAACAAAATTTTACCTCGATGATGTCGAACTGGAATGTGTGTCTGAATACAAATATCTAGGTGTGACATTTTGTTCTTCGGGTTCTTTCTCCTTTGCTCAAAAGCAGCTTTATCAAAAAGCATTAAAATCATTTTTTAAACTCAGGAAAAATTTCATTTCCCTGAATCCTGAGGTTAAAACCACTATTCATATTTTTGACCATACAATTAAACCTATTTTATTGTATGCATCTGAAGTTTGGGGTTGTTTTAATCCATTTACAAAAAAAAATAGCATACCCAATTGTACTATTGATAAAATATACTCCAACTTATTCTGTGAAAAACTCCACTTGAAATTTTGTAAATCAGTACTAGGTGTGCATAAAACTGCAACTAATTTTGCTGTATTGTCTGATTTAGGTAGATTTCCCCTGCACTTTGACATTGTAAGATCAATGATAAGGTACTGGTATAGGCTTGAAAATCTAGGCCATTCTTTCCCAATTTTAAAAGATGCATATTGTGAATCCAAATCATTGTTTGAGAAAAAACTCCCTTCTTGGTACAGCTCCATTAATTTTCTTATTACCAATATCGAGGGTATTCGTGATTTAACTTCAGTCAAAATGCACAAATTCAAACGTGAACTTAGAGATTGTTTATTTAGATATTATATACAAGAGTGGTTATCAACTTAAATCACACTCTGATAAAAAGCTGAGATGCTATAGCACTTTTAAACAAAATTTTGGTCAAGAAAAGTATCTTAATTTAATTAAGAATTTTGAGCAGAGGAGAAGTTTTACTCGTTTTCGCATATCAGCTCACAGACTTAATATTTAAAGGGGTCGACATATAGGCATTCCTAGAGAAGAAAGACACTGCTATAGATGTAATAACAAAACAGTTGATGATGAGAAACATTTTCTCTTTTCATGTAATCACATTAAGGATGAAAGGAAAGTCTTGTATGAATTAATAAACAATTCCTGTAAGAATTTCCACAACTTGGACAGTGATAATAAGTTAAATTGGCTCATGACTAATGAGGATGTGCAAATACTGATTCAAGTCAGTAAAATGATTATGAGAGCTGAAGTATGAAAGGTATTCGTAAACCTATGAAATTTTTTTTTTTGTTGTTGTAAATTTAATGTGTCCCCCCCATTCCCTTCTTAAATGTACAGAATCAGTCAGAATGGGTGTCTTGAATACTTAGAGTACGGGTTTGCCAGTATAATCGACTGTGCAGAGGCATCGTCCCCTGGTACCCTCTGTATCCAAGTTACCTTTTCTTTACATTAATTGTATCCTACCTTCAAGATCACAGATTAACATTTATACATGATAGTACCATTTGTTTATATATATACATATGTTTGTATGTAAATTATTATTTTTGTATGCATGGATATGTGTAACAATAAGCGTATCTTTGTATATAAATTATTATTTTTGTATGCATGGATTTGTGTAACAGTAAGTGTATGTTTGTGTATGTGGGTATGCATATGTCAAATATCTATTGAACTAACTCCAAGAGATTAGTTTGCATTAAGTTTATAATTATAGGCTAAGTACTCATTAAATGAAATTACTATTTCTGTTAATACTTAAATGATTTTTTTTTTTGGAATGACCATCTTCAATACTTAGGGTACAGGTTTGCCAGACTGGCTGTGTAGAGGTATCATCCCCTGGTGCCCTTTGTATTCAAGATGCACTAGTTTTATATTAGAGTACTGCCATTACTACAAGATTTTTTTTTTTCCCTTATTTCTATCATTTTTATTTAATTGTGTTTTCTTTTATCATTCTATGGTTTCTATGCTTTTGATCCAGTGTGGTGATGCACTTCTCAATGTCAAACTTAATCACTAGTCATGTTACATTATCCTTAATATAGAATTGTAATCAATGTTATCATTTTGTAATAATTGTTCATGCCCCCCGTGGGCCCTTGATTGGTGAATAAACATATATTATCAATTACAATATACCAAAAGATACACAAATACAAATCTAATTGACATCGAAATTTTCATTTAATGATGTTTATTTGAATTTATTTTACAAATGTTTAAAACATAGAGCATAGGGGGTGTCGCCGCTTCACAACTTAACGTCTTGTTTTAAAGTGTATTTTTTCTTAGAATGAAAAAGACAAACAAATTTTAAGAAAAGATTCTGAAAAGGCACCAAACCTACATTTTTTTAAGACACAATTCACTTCATTTTCTAGTCTTTAATTGAAAATTAATTGACGGCATTGTTATTTGTGATCATAATCATTGTTGTTTTACTCTGTTGAATTGAATAAAAGGAATGTTCAAATAAGAAGAAAAAAAAAGCTCGACGAGTTGTAATTGCATCCTTATAGATAGTTTCAGCAATTGAATAATCAGCAGAGGACAAGAAGACTGAAAGGTAGGAGGTCGGAAGGCAACGTTCAATGGTGTCTGACGTTGTCAAATAGACAGACGGATAGAGTGACATGTAAATTTTCAAGATTTTCTTATGCCACTGTTCAAAACATTTTGGCAGAGCACTTAATTATGAAAAGAGTTAGTGTATAATGCTACCAAGAATTCTTTAAGAAAGTGAAATTGGTGGAAGCGTTTGCGAATCACAAATACTTTAAATGAAACGAAAAGGTAACGCTTAAAAACATGACAGTGCGTATCCGCCATATGACGTTATATTTAGGTGCGGCGACTACCATAAACGCACATTGTTTAAAATCCGAAATTTTGGAAAGTATACATCATATTCCTTAGAATTTTTCAGGTCTGATTTGAAATAAATAAAGCTTCCATCTTGTATGCTTTTTTTGTTTTATGTCGATTTAAAGCAATTTTATTGAAATTGTAACATTACTTTTGGATCAGCCCTCGTAGTTATATTTTTAAGAATTTATAAGCTCTTACATTTTAATTTTTTTTTAATTTGAAAGGGGGAGGAGGCTATCGATCCACACTTCTGGCGCTAGTGGTCTGTCCCTTTCCTCTGTCAACAGTGATGCTTTCGAAACAAAAAAATATTATTCAATACCAAAAAAATACTAGTAGGTTTACTAATTTCTAATTATAATATTAAACATATAAATAATTTTTTAATTAACAATAAGAGCTATCAGTATGCAATGCAATGTTTTAAAAAGTAATATTTAAAGGCATATTAAAATTCCACAGGTACAAGATCTTTACACTGCAACTTCCGCTGAGGTGTATGTGGTGATAAAGGCACCTTCTGGGGCCAAATATGAATACATAAGTCCGAACTTCAATGAGGTATCAAACAGTACATTAAACTGTAAATAGAAATAATTTATTGCATTGTAGAATTAGAAAAACACAGGAGTATATATTTAGTATAAAGGTAATAAAAAGAAATTAAGTAAAGCTCTTTCTTAGATTTAGAAACTTACAAAGAGCTCTTTATCTGTGGACAGGCCCAAATGCGCCTCTTCGTCGTCATCACCGACGGCGTCGCCTTCATCATCATCGGCGTCGTCACCGTCTACCCACGCAGTGAATATACAAGAGCAGGCTGTCCAAACTAAAGCATATGTACTACGGGGAAGTATTGAAAGCCAACTGTTGTAGGGTATGCGGGGAGGGATAGTCTGAAACTACATTGCGGGTAGGCTGTAAGGAGAAGGTTTGTTCATTTTGACGGCATGCATGGTGCATGGGTGTAACCGCATATAGAAAGAATGCTCTGAAAAATCTTAATTTTTCTTGTCCACAACATTTAGTCAGTAAAAAGTAAAATTATCTATAGTCTCTCAAAATCTTTACCTTAAACTATTCTCCCTCACAATCGCCCTGACCCTCTTTGAGCTCTTCAATTTCCCGGACAACTTGTAAGAGAACACTTTTCTTCATATTTTTAATTTTTTTCCATTTCTCAAAAAGCAATAAATGTTTTTGTATTTTTTCCATCCTCAATGTCATCCACATGCCCAGTGTGAGATATATGGGAATCAAACTCCGCAGATCCATCATACTGCCTATGACACTCTGCGCATACAAAGACATCTGCAATAATTCTCGATGCAAGTACGTATGGCAGACCGTCACAGTCGACAGCTGCCCAATGCAGGATTGTCCCCACACCCACTTCCTCTAAAAAATGGTCCAAAACCTGTGAATGTCACAAAAATATTGTTTTTATTATTTATTTTCATATATTTTATTGGTCATGTATTTGCATGTGTGTACTTGTTTCATAAAATACATTACCTTTTCTACGGCGTCGTAAGAACATGGGTTTTCAAATACTGGTTCCCCCATAAGTAATTCGTAGAAGCCAGTTTTGTCGGTATTTACAGCTGGGACAAACAAGTACCTGAACAAATTAACAGTTTAATACAAGTAAAACCAAGTGTAGTTTGTAAATGACTTGATATCCCACGTATCATTTGAGAATGAGGTCTACCTCCTGATGATACTGGTGTTTCTTGTACGTTTGGCATTCTTGTGTCGTCAATATGGTCAACATATTGGCCATTTTCATTACGCTGTTGATTCATAACCTTGTGGATTTGGTTCATGATGAAATAATTTCTGATAAATAAAGTATCCCGAATAACATGATAACAAAATTTAATTATCATAGGTAAAATTGTCATCATTTTAAAAACGACTTACATGTAATACTTAATTTTATTAAATTCTTGTTCATAGAAAGATTCCTTTTCTTTCATTTGGCAAATTATAGACTGTTTTGCCTCTGTGTCAAGTTTTTGCCATCAATCCTTTGAATAATCCTACATGTAGTATGACGGCGTTTCTTTCAAAGAAATAACCTTCAGATATAACATACAAAATTATAATCATTTATTTTACACAACATTTTCATGAAAATGTTCAATAATTTTTAGATACTTGTAAATCATTGTGACAATCCTTACTTGTATGGATTAACTGAAAGTTGTTGAGAAAGAAGAAATTAAACCTTCGAACCCGAAAGTCCTATTTTATAAAGGGGTGGGGTTTCATTTTCTTTTCACAGGCTTTATACATGTTATATGTACTGTAGTCAAAAACACAAAAAATATTGGGCTTTCATTGTCTTTCTTTTATTTTTTGCAACCCTGTAAATCCCCCTCTGGATCCGCTACTGATTATTAAAGCTTAGCCACTAATATAAAAAAAATTGTATTATTTTAAATTTGGTACCAATTGCATTCATGATGGACGCAAGATCCTCATCCTCAATCTCCCCGTTCTCAATCTTATCTACAACCGCGGCAGCCAAATTACTCTTCGTCCTCTTTTTAACTAAGTGCGTCTATTTAAAAAATATAAAACAAAAACTATTGAAAATACGGAGACAAAAAATAGCGATATTGAATTTTCATGACATCATAGCAATTTTTTTATTTTAATATATTCATTAAGAGAGAGAGAGAAGGGGGTCAATAAGAAAGAGTGAGAGAGAGAGAGAGAGAGCAGAGATAAATGGAAGGAGAGTGAAATTATTATAGGATTAAACGTTCTTTTTTCAGAATTTATCGATGTGTAAACTCTGCCTTTTTGCTCACAAACTGAATAAAAGTGCGAAGCACTTTTATGTAAAGTTTGTGAGTAAAAAGGCAGAGTTTACACATCGATAAATTCTGAAAAAAGAACGTTTAATTCTTATAATTCCAATTACGATTTTTTTAAATTATTAAAATTATTTCCCTTTGAGGCCGCCATACAATCCGTTATTTTGTACGGCGTAGGAATACTTTAATGCCACCGATGCCACAGAGAAACGTGTACTAGATGAATATCGATAAAATCCAACTTAAATTGTCAAAACAATCAATAAATAAACTTATAAAAATTCATTGAATGTTGTTTAAGTCAACAAATATCGTAAATACGCGTATTCTCCAAAATAATTCGTCCTTGACCATGGCCATGTTGACGTCATGACGAAAGTTGAAGACCGACGACGTCCTCGATTTGCTCTGGTTCGTTCAAAGATTTAGGGAGAATATGGGATCTGTAGGATGTAAACATATGAATTTGATGCCAGAAAGGCAAGAGTATGAGGTACGTTTCTTTTCCC
>PRKT01000530.1:79885-90306 GCA_003671525.1 Saccostrea glomerata | reverse complement strand
GGCGATATTTAAAGAAGATTTTGAGCTTATGCAATGTAATTTTATACTAAAACTCCCTAGGACCTCTCTCACCCCTCTCAAAGTGCCCCGCCCCGTTTGTTTTATTAGTATTTATAGTATTACATGTCGCTATTTTTAGCACAGGGGCATGTGGAGAGTTATTGCGTATAAAACAGGTTCTCGGCGGACTTTATGTTCTTATTACATCTATTAGAACTGTTTTATAAAGGCTAAATAAATCGAACACCATGGATTGTGTAAAATTTTGACAATACCGAACATGAATATATACATGTATGTGATTTCACTTCTGCATATACTTCCCTTCAATTAAAGCGATTCCGTAGTCTAGTGGTATGTCTCCCGCTTCACAAGTGAGAGGTCCCGGGATCGAGTCTCGGACGATCCCTTTTTTTTTTTTTAACTTTTTTTTTAATGATAGTATTCAGCATGTGAAAAGAATAATTTATGAGGTTATAAATCATCATTGCAGTGTGATAAATATTCCATATAAAAGAATCTTCTATACACATCATAAAGAATAAGCAATCAAATCTTTATACGTATATTGACATGTATTTTATTTGCTTCAGTATACATGTATACATTTAATAATTCTACAAATTCAGTCAGGGGGATCCGACTTTTTCCCTAAGCGGGGGACACGAATTCTCTGAATTTGCTTGTTTACTTTTTATTCGACACTTTTTTTTAGGTTTCCCATAGCAAAACATGGACATTGCCATTATATTCTTACGTATCTGAATAACATTTGATACGACGAGTTATTCCTCTTTACACATTACCGTAAAACAATATATTGCAAAACATGGACATTATTGGAGGCGGGGGGTATCATTTAGTGAGCTCATTGCTCACAGTACCTCTATTTCTAAAATGTGTTTGTTGATCAAATTTGAGTTGGAAAATGCATATTTGCATTACCTGAAAATTTATTTGAGATTTACTAATTTTCCTTATCTAATATGATTGACTTTAAAGATGACGTTTGAATAATTATCGTGGGTAAAAACACATCACTTTGAGAATTCAGAGGCATTTTTGTGAGCATTTTCAATTAGTCAATGCTTAATTTACAGAATCTGATGATCGGAGTATCTTAATACTTTGAAATCTTTTAGCTTTTCAATTTGTTGTGTGTTACAATATATTATCTGCAATTAAGAAATAAGTACAAAAATTGTAGATTAGATGGGTTAATAACGTGAAGTAAGATAAATAAATGTTTTATCTAACTGGGCAGAGGTAAGATAGGAGTTTTTTTTCCAAAAATGTGAAATATCGATGTCATGTAATATTATTTTGTTTTCACAAGTTTTCACTGATTCTAACAATATATTTTTTTTAACAATCATGAACAAGGCTATTATTTTGATAATGAAAAGATACATAAGGTACATGTAAGCAAAATACTAATATAGTCATCAGTTATTTTAACAATATTTTGAACAACTTAATTTCGATTTAATCGCTTGTGAAGTTGGTCCCAACAATGTACTACTTTCTCCAAATAATGTAGTACACAAGCTATGTCAAAACAGCTATCAAAAGTTTTTTATTGAACGTACAATAGGAAACCCAAGAAATAAAACAAAATATTGTATGACAATAACAGTTTTATAATATTAAATATACATTTATAAATAATTAAATGGAATTGTCAGTACAAATCGTTGTGCTTTATCATTACGTCTTGAACTATGTCACTATGCTCTTTGTAACTGTCGGTCAACACTTGGTTTTCGGAAATAATTTTTAAGGAGATGAAGATGTTGATGGTTGTCATTGTTGTTACTGTGGGAATCTAGTTTTGCCAGTCTGTCGGTGAGTGTGTACCCGGAATCTTCCGATCGGCGAATCGGGTGGAAATTACAGAACAAATGTACGAATGTTTCACGGAATTTTGTGCTCATAGAGCAATACAGAATAAAATTAACGGCATTGTTTACCAGAGCTACAATGTCCATCACGTCTCCCAAAGGAAGGTATACTTGGTCAAAGAAATTTTCCACACAGGCGCTTAATATTATAAGAACACCTTGTGGAAGTTCTGTTACTAAAAACAGAATAATGACGGCTAATAACATTTTTGTGGTCCTTGAATGTTCTGACAGACGCAGACTGCTAGCACCTGATATCTGCAAGATTTTACGCCTCTGACGGATTTTCACATGAATATTGTAGATCAAGAGGGAACCGAATATTGACATCAATAGACAAGGGACAAGTTTGGCGGTGAAAGCATATATCCATACGTTTATAAGCACCATTGTCTCAGTGTCATTCTTGCCAAGGTTCAAGTTTCGGAGAACATATATGGTTTCATTGTTTCCTGGAAGAACATCAGGAAGCAATTTATTACTCATGTAATTGGGGACTAGAATCAGTGCAGATGAAACGTAAATAATAAGAATCCCAAACCGAGATTGTTTGATTCTCTGCAGTCGCATCGATTTGGCTTTTGTTGGGGATCGGATATGCAAATAACGCACAATGGCCAACATCACACACAACCAAATTGACACCGTATGAGTTGTAGCGGCAAGATTAATATGAAATATCATGTAAGCCATCCAGCTTTTGCTATTTTTCTCCATTGATTTACTTGCAGCGGGATAAATGCAATAGAAATGCATGGCAAACGGTAAATAAGACAACATGGTTATTATATCCGATACTGCGAGCCAAGTTAGAATTAAGTTCACTGGTGTCCGCATATGCTTTCTTGTTAATACTGTAATATTGAATATATTTGTGACAATTCCAAATATGCAAACACATATAGATATATAACCGTGGTATGCGGCATAGGTCCGAGCGAATAACAGTAGGTCCCCTCCTGTATCACTTTGATTTTCCTTCATGACCTCGTCGCAGCTGGCAGCAGAGAACCTGTAATGATATAGATATGATAGTTATTAAAATTCACAATACACGTTCAACCAAGAATTAAAAATATAATTAGATCCGTTGCAAAATTTTGTTTGCTTTTTGTTAAACAAAGTAAAATCGCAACCTGCAATAAATTATTTCAAGGGAAATTGATTTCAAGACACAGGTAGGAATGGTAACACGAGATTAAAATTGAGATCAAGAATAGTTCAACACTATATCATTCATCGGGGAAATTGATGTAATGTTTCCTGATTGGAAAATAAATCATAACATTCGCTTCGAGAGCAAATAAATCACAATAAGCATACACCCTCGTCGATATTGTCTTTGTTTTCATTAACAAGTCGCAATCAGTCGGTGTTATAGAAATTTATTTCCAACAGTACAAAGACATGGAGCGATTTGCGTTGCTCTCTCACATTTTATTCAAATGGATATAATTCGACTATTTATTAACTACCAGTGAGAATGTGTTTACGTTCGTTGAGAGTATTGTATGTTTGGAAAACAACACTTACATGTATCTATAACAATAAATACCACCATACTGTTGAGGGGAATGACCTTTTCAGCAATAATGCAAGTCATGTAATATGATTTTGTTTTGACAAGTAAAATATACTTTAACTTACTATGAAGCTAGAGCTCAATTAAATCGTATATTAGTATCGTTATACAATGTATCACTACCTACGAGCAGCAGTTGTTAGTTCAAAGGATTTGTGACAAGAAGTGGGGTTTTCTGAAAGGTATACTATACTAATTTGCACTGAAAGCAAGCAATGACGAACGGATTAATTTATTGAAAATATGTTTACTTGCTTAAAGTTTCAGAAAATAAATAACACGATAAATTTAAAGAGTGCATGAAGGTTTAAGAAAATATGTGGACGTTTGTATCTCACAAACAAGTGTAAGATCTAGAGGGTAGCAGTGCTTAATTAAGAGCAGTATTGTAAAAGTTGCAATAGAGCAATAAAGAATTTCTAGTCACGTGTCAATATTGGATGAGACCATAAAACAGGACTCCAGTCACAATATGCGTTGAAACGATAAAGACTGAAAATTCTTGAAAGGGACAAAATCACATACATGTCGAACTAGTCTCACAGTCTTTATCAAACTAAACTAAATTGAAGATAATCTTTTGAAAAGTTTAACCTATAATGAAAATTATATTAAAATTAATTTATTCTTGAATGTGTAATGTTACACTTTGGCGCATTCTTCTTTTTGATTACTTTCTAAAGTGTCGATTTATGCATACCCTTTTAATTTGGACAATGCCAAGGTCCTTTTCATTAAAAATCTAATATTTATTATATAATTATGATGTTTTCCTTACAGTTTTTTTTTAATTTCAGTTGATTTAATTTTTTTTATTTTCAATTTAAGTTATGTTTATTTTGATGCATCATTACCTTACGATAAATTAGAACAGATGTAATTTTTACAACATCTTGAATTTTAGTAATTTGACCCTTGATCTTTTCAGTACCCTACCAGTACTTTGATTTCGTAAATGTTACACAGCTACTTGTATATCGATTAAAATGGGAAGAGTGGGGCTTTTTGATAGAAATGAACTGATTAAAATGAATGGTATTTTAAGGACCACCGAGTCAAAAAAAAAAAATAACAACAATATCTCAGCAATCATTTCGTATTCTTATACATGTATTTGCTACCTGTTGAACCTCCAAGTATATTTTAAGTAATTTAATTTGTTAAGTTCCTTATTATCCTTTTGCATAGAGACAAACGAGATGAAGGTAACCAGTCACTGTTACGGGTTCAATAACCCCCTCCCCAACAAAATACAACTGTTAAATGGCTTAACCCCCCTTCTTCTACATACCATGGTGACCATCTATCGCATACGTCTTTTCCATCACTGTACACCAACGGACGATTTTCGTCTCTACTCCAAGTTAGAGCCATTTCAGTATAAATTAATAAGTTTAAAATCTTAAGTATTTCAACCTAATTTGTCTGGAGAGATAAATGCACAGATGTTCAATACTTAACACATGTAAAATGATTACGTGGGTCCCTTATATTACACAATATTAACAATAGAAAATTTGATTTATTGGCCAGTCACTCGAATATCGATACAGTTTTATTTCCAAATCTGATTTGAAGCCCCGGCCGTCTTCATAATGCATTTTGAATTTTATTCTTCTCGGGGGTGGGGTAGAGAAGAGGGAGAAATGCAGCATTATTATTATCAGCTGCATGATATCCAAATTGTGGAAACATTAGTCTTTTTTCTCTCTGGGGTTTAACCTATTGGATGTAAATAATTATAAAAGGTTATGAGCACTCCAGAATGATCTCTCACTAATGAACATAGATATATTGGTAGGCAACACCAGGAAAGTGTAATTTAATTTTCCAGAAAGTCTCCCGTCTTACTCTTCGTTTGTGTTGAATCAATTTGTCTCCTATTTAATCCTGCATTATGCCTGATGGTCTTTATTGAATAGTGTTGATCTAGTGACCTACATTTCTTCTGATAAAGTCTTCCCTTCTTTATTTCCCATACAACAAATTTAATTAGTTTATGCTTTCTTTTGTCCTTATTATTTCATCTCTCGCATAGTAAATTAATAGACTTGAATGTAGGACTCGAACAGTAAATACATGTGTAATAATTTTGCCAAATGATAGAAAATAGGTTCTTTCTATCTTGAAATGTTTTTATACGAGGCTAGGATTTATTTCAATTTTTTGCTATAGATACATTTATATAGCTATGAAATTCGAAGAAGTTCCATTTTCAAAAGCAAGATATTCCCAATGTATTATCTTTTGAAACTGATTGTTTTTACCAAACTTTATTTACTACAGATATGATCTCCGGTAAAGTTTCAATGACATTATAATTACGAAAAATCACATGTGAAACAAAGTATGTTTTGTAAAATATAGTAACTATAATTTTTCAAGGATTATAGTTGAAATAAAATAAAAAGAAAAATTAACTAAGTTGCTCTGTTGTAATGCCTTATTAACTTGTTTGTTTGAATATCATTACATTTTTGCTTTAAACTCATTTGTATCGATTTTGTTTAAATATTTAAAGTAATTATAATTATTTTTGAATTTTTTAAAATTCAAAACACAGTGTATTTGCAGCAAAACGTGACAAAAAAATTTATTTATGTAATTTCTGATTGGTATTATTGCGCTCTTAATTAAAAAGTAATGTATCATATTTTTCCTAGTCAAAAACCCACAGCAATTTATTAAAAGCTTTGCGCAGAAGTAATGCTCATTGACGATTATTACTTTTTTGACCAGTCTGTCTGAATCTTTCTGCATTTTCCATGTTAAGAGTTTCATAATACTTTTACATGTAACAAGTTAAAAACACTATACACTGTACTCATATCTAATTTGCCTTTTTTCTGGAGTTGGTTATTATTATCAACTGTTCTAACTACATTGAAGATGCTCTAAAATTAATCTTTATCCTGGGCGGTCCATCGATAGAGCTTTATACATATTATCACGATATTCAATAGCTTTGTTTAATCATCATTCGATAATCTCATCCGAGAGTTCTCAATTAATCCCATTCTCGCGCGGGTGATAGTCATTACTCGTGGAACGATCCTATGAATATTCATTATCTTTTACCGATGGCCATTTTTCGAGTTAATTGACCCTCAGTTCAATAAATGAATTTCCGATTGATATCTTTTATTATGCATTGGGACGCACCGAGGGAGAAAAAATCGACAAGCATCAACAAAAGAATTGGTTGAGTTACATCATCGCAGAAAACTTGATACCCAAATGATGATCGATTTCGATGAATCTAATCAATAGAACAGGACATATAGAATTGAGAACAAGACCATATTATTAAGTAGAGAAAATCTGTATGTTCTAACCCATGCTATTTGTCAAACATTTTAAAACTTTTTATTCATAGCACATGCATATTTATTACCGCAGGATTAGCCGGGTGTCTTCACATGAAGAAATGGGATGTTATTTTGTCATTGCTTCGACAGACTAATTCTTTGTTGATAATTTACATATTTTTTCAATCTGCTAAATTCTAATTCTAAATGCTTGTTGATATATTTTCTTTTTTTTTTTAGTTCTTATGAGATATTCATAGTTTTTTCTTCAAAAAAGTTGTTCTATGAACTACATGTAGCATCTGGCGTGGGAGATATATTAAAATAAAACGTCTGAAGTTTTAGAAATTTTTTAGACAGTTTAAGAAGAAAATGGATTGTGCTTTGAATATACACTACAGCTGCAAATGACATTAACATTTTTAATACAAATTTTGTTAAACAAATGTACATGTATTTCTGCGACCGATGTTTTGCGTCATTAAACATGTTCATCTATAGCATACATGTAATAAATTTTTTTACTACTTGTTATAAATTTGACAGGCAGAAATTCTATTTAAAGCGACAATTGTAAAGAGAAAGCGTAAAATAAGAAATTAAATGTATCATTTTCTTTATTCATCCTCTTCGTCAAAGTGCACGATCAATTTTTTTCTAATTATTTTTATTGAAATAATTCTGTTCTAACTTCAAATGTTTTGGATATATATAAATACATAATAGATATGAGTTGTACACAAATGCTTAAAAAGAGATATGAATTGTACAGATCACAAGGCAACCTTAAGAACTACACGATATGGCACCATTGTTCCCAATGCTAAAACATCTAATTTGTTTTTGTTTTTTTGTTTTTTTTTCTTTGTACTACATGTATTATTTGTCAGATGAAAAGATTGACTCTGCTACATGTACAAAAGTTTCAATGTATCCTTCTAAAATCTTGCATTTTAAACTTAACGTATTATGCACTACCATTGACACATTTACTTCAATTTGATCTGATATCAATCCACCTGGGCATTCAGGGTAAAAAAAATGTATTTTTTGTTCTATTTTTTTATTGGGGGGGGGGGGGCAGATAAGTACATGTATATCCAAATTTATACAAAGTGCACCAATATTAGGTTTGTTAAATACATGTACATCATAATTATCTGCAATTTTTACAGATTATTAACACTTACAGTAATCAACTAGCTGAGACACCTTTTCCAAAAAGAACATAAGCGGTAATAAAGACGTGTAAATAGTAATCAGCATGAACAGATATATTGATTCTCGTTTTAAAAAAATGACATCATATGCAAGAGCTTTGTCAATTTTTCTAACAGAAAATAAATCTGACAGCTGTCTGCTTTCTGGGTCATTTATCGGCAAAATCAAATTAAAGAAATTGTTATATTCAAAGAGGTAGCTTTATTTCTGTGTACTATTTGCATTTCATCCGTCAACATAATAACCACGTGCATTTATAAATTGCCGGCCACAAAAGCCCATCTTAAGAAAATAACAATAGTCTCACTGAACCCCAATACTTAGAAAATTAAAAGAGCCTCGCGGAATGCAAATACTTGCGCAAGTCTGACATTTTAATGATAGATATTTAGTGTATTTTTGGTTTTGGTTGCAATATCGAGTCTGCCTAATGATACAGATTTGTCGAAACTTAGTAGACCGTCTAGTTCTATCACGATTTATGAAGTCTTGTTTCTAACAAAGCACCGGTGACACCCTGTTGATACAGTATATTGATTGCCAGCCACATTTAGGACAACTCTGATCATCATTAAAGGGTAACAAATTCCAATTCCTTCGATAATGTCAAGGGACGTAGAATTGTAAGGGAAAATTTGATAAAACCAATTAGTCTTGAGGAAAACTTTGAAAGTGCAGTCACATTTACAATCCGGAACCCATGATACATTACGTTTCATCAGCAAAATAGCGAAGATTTCTAAAGCAGTATAATTTGCACAAAATTTGTATTCAATTTTTCTATTTAAAGGTCTTTAGTTCTATATCATATTTAAGGGAAAAGAGAACAATCAAAATAATTGCAGTAAAACTATCTTTACGAAATTTCCTCAAAATTTTTATTAGCAGATTTTGCATTTCATAAAATGAAGTGGAATCCAGGATTGACAACAAATTAAATTATTGATATTATACTAAATTAAAGTTCATGTAAACTGACGTAAATGAAGCTAAATCTGAAAAAAAGTTCCTACCTGTGAGCGCAGTACGGAGAATCTGCGGCCTTAAGCATTTTCCTCTCGATATTTCAAATAAATTGCAATAGTCTAACAAAATTATCGAAATTTCGGCCACAGAAAATTTCAGATTTTCTGTCTTGTGTGGTGACTATTTGAACATTTAATCTACACTAGCAAGTGATATAATGGAAAATAGTTTTGATCTGTTCATTTATTGCAAATTGAATATTCAGTAGAGTCGAAATTACATCACTTTTTTGGCGTAAACCTAGTCCCAAGAGGATGTGCTTTTTGTTCCAATGGCGTGATCTTCCGGACTAAATGTATCTCACTTTCCTAAAGAGCGGCGTTAAGGTTTATGATGTACTACAACGTGCGGTTATTGCGGTCCTCTCGCGCCGTGTGTCAACTTTGATCACCTTTTATATCCATAAACCCTGCTTTTCTTTATTCTCTTCCACGACTCTCAAAACGAAATAAATAATTTCTCTAAAACCTTGCTCCTCGTGTATCTTGCTAGTTGTGATCGATTAAGAAATTATTCCTGGTCACTCTTTCAAAGACAGGAGACGATTCGAATGTTTCACAGGGGCAGGGAAAGTAATAAATTATCCGTAACAATCAATATGGGATATGCGGATAGAGTAGAATAATAGAACAGTATGTTTAAACTCATCGTGAACTAAAAGTAAAATTTTATCGTAACAGTAAGAGCGAGGGCTCTCTTTAGACTTAGAAATTGCGATGTCTTACCCAATCAAATGATATACGTCTGAATTACTAGCTTGATCAGATGTTACACGTATTGGCAGGATATGTAATTATTGGCAGGGGACATTTTCCTTTGTAGTTGCATGCAAATATCTGTTAATACAATCTCGAACATGCGGATTTTGTCTGATCCATTATAGACATCGTTATAGATGATAACGTGGCTAAAATAAATTTGAAATTGGTATTAACTGAATGTCTTTGTTGATATTGGTTATTCATGAAATTTGCAAATAGGGGCCAACGTCCTGTTTGAGTGCTAAATAGGCACAATTCTCTGTGAAATCGCGCCCCAGAATTTAAAGCCAAAATGTGTCTAATGCATTCTGGTCATGGATACAACAGAAGTGTATACGCATAGCACGTATATGTATTTTCTTGCCGGCATCGAAAATTTGTCTAGAGTTCGAAAAAAGCGCAAAAAGATAAATTTAGGTAAAAAGAAAAGAAAAATGCAGTTTATTTTACATGTAATTATTTTAATCGGATCTGAGTAAATTATCAGGGGGCATTTAAAGTCATTTTTTCTCAAAAAAGTTAATACCATCAAATTCTATGAACAAATTTGCTTGTCATTACTGAGGAGTCATACTGCTGTATTATAATTAAACGATCGTGCATGAATATCATCCCATAATTT
>PRKT01000530.1:51692-63213 GCA_003671525.1 Saccostrea glomerata | reverse complement strand
CCCCCCCCCCCCCTCCTTAAGCTTCTTGCTAGAGTAAAGTGATGTAAGGACCTGGGTAATGGGTAATGTAGAATGTATAAAAAAAGAAATAGGTATTGAAAAAAGTTGCCCAGCCCCCCACGAAATAGGATTTTCGAGTTTGGGCAGTTTTCCCTTTTTTCGCTTGTCAACTTTTTCGCATGTGAAGGTGATCCTAAACACCTTTATCAGCCAGCTGTAAGATTTGATAAGTACTCACTTCACATCGATTTTTTCTAACTTTATGCAAAAATACCGATAGCCCTTATATATAATGTTGTTTATGCATTAAGCATTAAACTACACATGCTTGTCTTTTAAATACAGTTGCATCAGATATTAAGTATTAAGCTTTTTAAGTATACATGAAGGCATTTAGAGTTTCAATTCAAGAGTATACAACAAAGCCAACAATTACATCATTTTGTTAGAGAATTGTTTTCTTTAAAAATAAACAACCCTTGATCAGGAAACATTCAATTATTTCCGATACGGCATGAATTCCTCTATTAAACCTTAATTAATTTTACAAAATTACAGGAACTTCCCTCGGCTCCTTAAAGAAAACTTTAAAAATTAAAACCACTCACCACCACTGCAAGCACTGCCTCTCACTTTTGTAAACCATTTTCATCTGCATGTTTTAAGAAATAAGAATTCTGTGTTTTTCTTGGATTTAACTAAAAATAATGACCCGAAAATTTCTTAACAAGATCCAGTCAAACGAAAAGCCGCAAAAATTACGTTCAAACGGTATCCATTTTCACTTATCTTATATGATATTCATTTCTTTGACACATTTCTAATTTCCCAAGATATTTTGCTACACTATGATCGACAGTACATCAGCGCCGTTGGGTCTCCTTCTCGTATGACACAGTTTGACACCATGTCTTAAGCCTGTTGACATAATTAACGGTAACTTATCCATCGGAATTGTGCATCTTGCTCACATTTATTTTGTTACTAGGTTACTATAAGCCCGTATTGACCAATTACATGTATAAAGTCTTTTTAACACCAAATGGTAACATCTGTAACGATTTGCCGAATCACTGCATGCAAATTAACGCATAAGCCAAAAAACAGTTTAAAAATCACTGATTATTTTTTTTTATCTAGTGATATCTATTGGTTGACAATACTGAAACAGCTGGATCAAAACTTAACTCGGTCTTTTATCAGCATGAACGTAAGTGACAACTGCTGAAGCAAGGTAAATTAACCTTCTGAAGGAGCACAAGGCTATTTAAGTTCTATGAAATGAATACAAATTGAATGAATTTTTATTGACAAATCATCGAATCAAAAGCTTGATCAGTTTCCAAGTCTCCCCTTTTAAAAGAGTTGAACAAATAATTAAACAAAAATGTAATCTGCAAATGGTACAGTCATGCATCTGGGATTTGTTTAAATCAAGTTTTCGGCTTTCTGTATTGAAATGTAAACATTTAATAATTAGATTTCAATGCAGTATCTTTCAACAATAATGTCTGGATAATCGAGAGTATGCCTCCATCTCTCCAAATTTTTATTATGTCGATGGGTGAAGGCAACTGAGAGAGTTCACTTGTTAATAGGACAATCATGTACACAATGGTCACATATTGCATAGAATATCCAGGATGTTGACATCAGATAGTTTAGCATTTTTATATTCTCTGTACAAGTAATTGGAAAAGAAGGCAGAATAATGATCCAGTTCAAATTGATGTAATTGACAAGAGCCGTAATATAAACCATTTACACGAACAAAATCTTGCCAATATCTACAATCTAGAGAGCGAGCAAATTGTCTCGAGATATTTAATGTCACAGTTAATTGCAAGTACTTCAAAAGACATATACCTAATTTAATTTCCTTCCTGTCATTCTTCCTTTTTGATTGTCTCGTTTTGCATGCAGATTTACACGAATAATTGTAATGTTGCATTTCAAACATATCATGAAGATTATAGCTTTTTTCAGGTGGACGTACTGCTATTCATCATGTTTATGGTGTAAATGTTAGCACGCAAAAGTCTCTGTTAAAAAATCATACAATCACCATCCTTCTAAATGATATCAAAAGATTAAAAACCAGATCTAGAGTAAACAGTTGTCAGTGGGCACCCTCAGTACTTTTACACTTAGTATTTACATCACAACAATAATAAGTACTCTCATAAAAATTAGTATTGTTGAAAATTTATTATTGTGTTTTGTCAAAAGCTTCATGCTTTACAAAAAACATTAAATTATAAAAAAGAAAATCTAAGTGTAAAGAAATTTCGTAACATCCCAAAAAAGAAACTCCAGTTATGCTACTGGCATTTGGTACCTTTGTATGACAATATCTCATGAAGTCGCAACACAGTAGGCAGTATATAGTGGCACAGATAAGTGAAATGACAGAGCTGTCAAGGACATACACAATGACAGTGACATAAACATAATATTCCCGTCTGTCAGTCCTGTTTATTTCGTTTTCATTTATTCATTCGATCATTCATTCATTTTTTATTTCAAGTTTTTGTAGCTAAAAGTACCTGTACTAAACTAGAAGTATCTGTTTTCATTGTTTTTACAACAGTCAAGAAAGTAGTTCTGATTGAAAGAATTTATCGATGTGTAAAAATTTTCTGGAACGTGTTCTCGTCCAATCAAAACACAGGAAATCAATAGATAAAATGAAGATTGGAATTATTAGTTTATTAACCTCAGCATATTTAACGCATCCTTCGCACAAGTTATTTGTGCGGGCGGTAATGTGCCCCTCCTCACTAAGCTTCTCCACAACAGAAACTTTTATTTTTTCCAATCAATTTTCAATACTCTCAACTCTCCTTCTCCACAAAATACTTGTTGGTTTTTGCACCCACATATTTTACTGAAAGGCTTCTCTATTTCAAATAAAACAAAAAATCATTTTACTTTAAAATTTAAATCCAGAGTCTGTTTTGAAAGGTTTATACACTTTTTGGCCACCATACAAACATTCAGAGGATGCAATTTATTAAAACGGTATTTTTCATTAGTTATGCATAATCATGATCAAAAGAACGCTTTGATTTGGGTGAATGCAGGTGTTAGAAGATTCCCATGTGGAAATTTATAATGTTATCGATAAAATTACTCTTATGATTGCCTAAGGTCACAGACTTACTTGGGAGGTCTCCGTGCGCTGATCCACCTCTGACCTCAGTCGTAATTCACACATGGGTTGTTGGGTGAGTTGCCTTATATAGTCGTAGGAGATGTTATCATCGGTACAGGGGTGTGCACATGTCGAAAGAACTATCCTATTTCACTTTTATTGAAATATGCATCACAGAAGTCATGTTATCCATTGCTAACTCACTCAGCAGTAAAAAAAATTGTCACCTCATTACACTTGGACACACGTGGTCCATGCCGATCAGTTTAATTGGTCAGGGAAAATTCAAAGATCGAAAGCTCACTGGTATTTTGGTTTATTGAAAAAAGGCTAATAATTATTTTTCAAAAAAGTATTACTGTTGTCTGTATCTATAAATGTAAATAAAATATATGAACATGGCTTAACTACATCAAATATATCATGCATCATTACGAGTCTTTCATTCTTTGAAGAGATTTTCCTGTAAAAAAAAAAAGGGGGGGGGGGTAATAAAACATGCATAACACTCTCCTAAAAATAATTTGAAAAAGATCGAATTTGTTTACTGTCAATTATTTTCAAATAAATACATTGTACAGTAGGGCTGGGCAATAATATCGATATTTCAATATATTGCAATACAATGACAAAAAATATCGTATCGTTTGATTAGCCGAGTGAATTCAAAGTTTGTCTTAAACAAATATTTAGGTGTGGAATCAAGTGTTATCATCAAGGTAAGTTTTTTTTTCTTCTTTTTGGGTCTGCAGTTGTGTTCCAAAAAGTAGCATTACTAATGCTCTTGTCTTACTTCAAGCATTTTCTATACCCCGAGATCACCGACGTAATTTGTGCGTTTATTTATTCATTATATATACACTGTATGTATCTTGTAAATTCTAAATTTCTACCTTTATTTTAATTTTTGATTCACATAAATAAATTAAAATTAGGCACCTTAGTTTTGATATAAATTTAGTTTTAAAAAAGTTAAAAACTGTCAATAAGTTTATGTCAAATGTATCTATTTTTGATATTTCCTATTTTAAAACTAATATACATGACTAATAAATGTTTGAATACAAATGTCCAGTCAGCCAAAGGGTTGAATATTGGGGGGCGTGGGTCATGTTATAAATATCTGTGGGGTGGGAGGTTCTGCTACAGCAACAACTACATGTTCATGTTAATTTTGTTCTGAAATGCTGAATGAGTATGATAGAATATATGAACAACTCCTCTAATTTAACAAGATCGTTTGAATTATAAAAATGGAAAGACCATTTTATACGAGTCGAAAGAAATAGTTGTGAAGGATAAGCATTTTTGAATTCATATTCTGTATTTTAATATTCAGTATATTATATACATGTACGTACGAGTTTATTCATCATTATGTTAAACAAGAAAGCAGTCATTACGATATACCGGTATTACATCCGTTTATCGCAAGTTACCGTGGGACTAAAACATTTAATACCTCAACAGTACAAGTAATGTGAAAAATTGAACTGTCTATATATTGTAGGAAGTCACGTTTTACATGTATGTCTAAAAAATGCTGATTTAATTTCAATATCTTGACATTTTCTTAATTGAAACGTTTGGACATAAAGTAGTAAATTTTCTCCCTCTGTATTTCCATTATTACTTTCTATTAGATAAGATGCTTTTAATCCCCAAAGCCAAATAAACCCTTCATTTTTCTGCATGAAAAACCATCAAAAACTTTCTTTTTCCTCTATTTCTACACGTAACCCGTAAAATTGTTATAAAGCTATTTTCACCTCAATTATCAATGGTCCCATTTCTGTTGCCTGCTTCGGTATATTTCTTGTTTGATGGTTCCGTATCTCTCAAATAAGCCCATCTTGACATACACATCTTTCAGACGCTCCTCTCTGTTATAAAGTGCATCTCGATTATGCATTATACAGTGTAGCAAATATGGGAAAATGTGGATTTAATGTTCTTTGGATCTTTTGGTCCATCGATTGATTTATATAATGACATCAATTAATATCTGCTGTCAGAGGCATGTTCCTGCTGAAAAATCAGGCTTCAACTGAGATATCGGGCAATATTAAACGATAGATACCCATTAAGACCGGAAGTGTCAAACAATTAAACACAATCCAATGGGCAGGTAGAAAAGTTCCGAATTGTTTTAGGTACACTATTAGAACCAGCACCGGACAAAATTTATATTTGTGGGAATATCAATTTCTTGTTTTGGTAATGATTTTGTAAAACGGATGCTTTTGCATAATATCGTTTGTTGAGGTAAGTTTTTTTTCTTCGTTTTCGGTGTTGTACAATTTTCGGTTTAATCAGTGTCATATTTTTAAAAATAAGAACATTTTAAATTTTGGATTTTTATTTCATATCATAAAACTTGCAAATCACGCGATGTTTTTTTTTTGTTGTTAAAGTTTCTTCAATTCTGTTAAAATGCAACTAATGCGCGTTTATTTTTTATCTTGATATAGTAAGTAATTAATACTTTATAAGTATAATTATTTTGTCCAGTTATACGACATTAATATAGAATTCCGCTTAAACATTGTAATATGAAGTGTTTTGTAGGTGGACGGTTTATTTAGAATGACATCATTATTTTTTCATTTAATCCCAAAATTGACAACGCTGTCTCGATAAGAAACCAGAAGGTTTTGCATGAAATAATTAGTTACTCATTAATTTAAACATGCAAGGAATAATCAAGACCCGTGGAACATTATATGTACACCGGTCGTCTCTTATAAGGCTGTGTTTCTACTGATTTTACAGCTAGTGTACTTATCCAAAATAAAAACCCAAACAAAGAAGCACCTCGAACTGAGACTTTGCTTACTTCAATGTGTCATTTAATTTTTTTTTATTTGCGTGAACTAAAAATTCAGACTTAAAAAACATTAGTTTAGTTAACTATTGTAAGAATTCTCGCTGAAATCACAGAAAAGCTGAAGAAGAATTTTACAGAAATGTTCTATTTTGTAATCATTGCAACACTCTAGGTCTAAAGCAGTAACTTATTAACAAATTTTTTATTAAACTCTCAAGTACATTGAGTTTAAGCTATCATGCATTTCGTAACACATTTCCATCAGTTTTCACAGAGTAAATATATAAAATACAAAAGTCGTCAGAAAGAATACTCGTCAGTTTTCCTTTAAAATTTTTCTTTGTACATTTTAATATAATTATGTTTAGATGCAATTCATCTTAGTTTGTGTACGAGCTTCAGTCTATGAAACTATGTTATATACATGTATGTGTATTTTGTACAGTATTCATTAATCAATGCAAAGTGGAAATAAAGTATGAATGAATGAATCTAAATATTTTAACACATTAATAATGAAAATGCGTTTCATTTTGAGTTGTTCAATACAACATAGGGGATAACAAAGAATGTCCTTTGCGTGTAACACACTTTATTGATGGTGCTTAATGTAGCATAATCAGCATGCAAATATAATTAAAATGTCCAGTGAATTTGGCGTAATTAGAACATAATCAAATCCTCCTTATATTTTCTTCGTAATTTGCATTGATTGATTCCAAGTGCCAAGCCGATTAGCTTTTTATATGCCCAAGACATCCTATTAACTCTATTTCGTGTCCCACAAACGACTCCTCTGTCCCTAACGTCGGCTGTTAATTTCTCCCCCGATTATTCTTAAGTCGAGCCAATTCATTTATCAGCTTTTGCATGGGTAATAATTTGATTATCTAAATGATCTAAAAACAGTATTGCATGATATGAAAACATGTTGACTCTCTAATTGTACACTAATAAAATCACTCCAGGAAAAATTATCGATATCTTTCTCGTTCATTAAATAAAAAAGTTAATAAACATCACAAATTGCATCATGCATAAGACGCGTGTTTCACAAGCGCTTGATAAAATTGTATGTACACGTAACTTTCTATAGATTGTCAGATACAGGGATTTTCATTGGTGCATAATTTTCTGTTTTAACAGCTATTTAAACTAGAGGCACTGTGAGCACTGAGCTCACTAAATCCTACCCCACCTCCCATACCTTTATAATGGCAAAGTCCATGTTTTGTTCTGGGATACACAAAATATTTAGTGTCAGATAAAAAATAAAATAGGAGGTGCACATGACATTATGTAATAAAGAGTCTGTGAAAGTATCATTCAATTTTATTGAATGGTATTGGGAGGAGTTGTGTGGATATGAGATGGGTAGCCAAAAGCAAAACGGACGGACGGACGTACATCCCATTCACTATTATGATATATCCTCTAACTTTTCAAGCCGGGGGTATGATCAGACACCTGAGTCACTCAGGTGACCTAATATCGATATCGTCCTTCGTGCGTCGTGTGTTAACATAACCAATTTTGGAATAAAGCATCTATGGGTGAAGGGGAACAAAAAATTCTGATTTGCATGGTCCCTCCCCCCCCCCCCCCCCACTTGTAGCCTGAGGGGGGACCACTGAAATAAATGCAATTTTTGAAAATCTTTTCCTTTACTCCTGGACATCAAACAGTCAAACTGTTTTAATATTTTAATAAACATTGAGACCTCGATCTTTTAAAATTGTGAATTCATGGCCCCAGGGTCAGAGGTTCTAGTGCCTGGATTGGGTTATACAGATTATATAGTGAAAATCCATAAATTCTTTTAAAATCGTCTTCGCTGCTACTGGGCATTTAACAAACAAACTATAAAGTTATGATGAGGAAGAGTGCCTTTTCTGAATAAATTTTGATGATACTTTCGCAGATTCCTTATTACAAAATGTCACAATATTGTACACCTCCTAGTTTACTTATATGACCTGACATTTACAATGTATTTTAGGTCTCCCATGGAGATCAAAACATAGACTCTGCCATAACCACATTGGAGGGGGTATCATGTAGTGAGCTCATTGTTCATAGTACCTGATATATTTATTAAAGAGTTTGTTACTACTTGTTTTTAGCATATTTGATAATAAATACGTTTTTCGAGGAAAAATGAATGGAAGTATTTGTAAATGATTTAAATTTACATTAATTATATTGCGACCTGATCAGAGTTTTATTATGCGCAATCATATTCTTTATCAAAACTAAACGAAAACTGGAAATTCTGCCTCATAATTTTTTGTTCTTCTAGCTGATTAAAAAGCTTACAAATCTTTGTAAATGAGCTGGAATTATTTTTGAAGTGTTCTATATATCTCCATATAATTCGGACATGTATAAATGTGAAATCAGATTTTCCTACTTCAAGGAAAAGAGAGTGGGTGTATACCAAGTACAATATCCAGATATATGCAATCGGTTCTGAGTTCAAAGACATGTGGGTAATATTTGTATCTTTATCATCCAACACAAAAATTTGATGATAAAATGTCGAAACATTGACAATCAATTAGCATGTGAGTATTCGCTCTGAACCAAACGGACTTTAGTGCTGACTGCAATCCGGACAATGTTATTTACTATTCGTACGGAAAGAAGACACGAGAATTTTTCTTTTTGTGAGTTGAAAAAATATTTTATGTAAAATTTAGACTAAGTATACAATTCTCATTTACTAAAAATGTACAATATAGTTAAGATTTTATTATGTTTTGTTTGTTTACCGTCCCTTTCGCGAATCTTTCATTCATATTGACACGCCACCACTTGTCAGTGGAGGGCTGTTTCGAGTGAGTACTCCGTGCCATCCAAGCAAGGGATTTTTTATGCTAGCACGTACTGTGACACGGGAATTCGATTTATGTCGTCTCGGTCTCCACATCCCGCAATAGGATTCGATCCCTTGACTAAAGAATCAAAACTTTTTGCGCTGAGAAACCATTGATTCTAGAGCAAGTGCTCTAACCAATGCTCCACGCGGACTAAGATTATTTTTGAAATTCATCGTAGCCTAGCTGCAGAACTGTAGCGTTATGGCTTAATAATTATATTAGTCTTTGACCATAATGTTACTGATACAGTACAAATGCAACCACAAAAAATGTGTAATACACGGCGCAGAATATTTTGCGAACTGTCTTGGACGATTTCTCCCTTTCAAACATTGGTAAATCATCTACAGTGACGATGCATCGTGTTTGAAAGGGGGGGGGGGGCAGCCAGAAACAAATGAAATCACTTACATGAAAAATATGAAAAAAAACTTTAACCTTGACCATAACTTTTGAATAGTAACGGTTAGGGCTTTCGTACTCACATATGTACTCCATGTGAGAAGACCTTTCATTGGATACCACCAAATTTGACCTAGACCTTGGAGTTTTAATTCTTTTTCAAAACTTTAAACTTGGTCACAATTTTTGAACGGTAGATATTAGGACTTTCATATTTCACATATGTATTTTTTGTGGCAAGTCCTTTCATCGGATACCAACAACTTTGAACTTTTGACCTTGACCCTGGAGATTTCCGTACTTATGAAAAAACTTTAACCTTGACCATAACTTTTGAATAGTAACGGTTAGGGCTTTCGTACTTCCCATATGTTATCCTTGTGAGAAGACCTTTCATTGCATACCAAGAGCTCTGACCTTGACTTTGGAATTGAACTACTTTTCAAACACTTTTATCTTGGTCACAACTTTTGAACGGTAGATACTAGGACTTTCATATTTCACAATTGTATTCTTCGTAGCAAGACCTTTCATTGGATACCACCAACTTTGACCTTGATTCTGGAGATTTCCGTTCATATGAAAAAAACTTTAACCTTGGCCATATCTTTTGAACGGTAATGGATAGTGCTTTCGTACTTCACACATGCAATATCCTTGTGAGATGACCTTTCATTGGATACCAAGAACTTTGACCTTGGCCACTATTTTTGTATGATAGATACTAGGACTTTCATATTTCACATATGTATTCTTTGTAGCAAGACTTCGACCCTTTGACCTTGACTTTGGAGTTGACCTAATTTGAAAAAAAAAATTAACCTTGGCCATAACTTTTGAACAGTTAGGGTTAGGGGTTTCATATTTCACATATGTATTACTTGTGACAAGACCTTTCTTAAAAAATCAACAACTCAGACCATTTCACCTTGGAGTTTGACCTACCTTTCAAAAATTTATCCTCGACTACAACTTTTGAACAGGTGGTGCTAAGGAATTTGTATTTCACAATCGTATTTTTTGTGAGAAAAACCCTACTTTGGGTAATAATTTATTAAATTTGCATTTAACGAGGCCCGATCTAGCTGAAAATAACGAAAACGGAATGATAAAGAATTTTAATTCTTTGAAATATATTTGTATGTTTTATGCTCAGGAAAATTAGAATAAAATTTTGTTACCTTGCCTTTATTGTAGTCAAATGGGGGCACTGTCAAGATATTGACCATTTGTCGTGTTTTTATACACAATTACACACTAATACTCTCCAATAAACAAAAAAATTTACAAATTTAAAAAAATACATGATGAAATTCTTTGTTGTTCACATATATCATGCAATTTTCATTCTTCTTATAAAAAATGAAAAGAAAATTGGAGGTAGCCTTTATTGCAGTGAAAAGGGAGCATGTTAAAACACAAAATTTGAATTTTTTTCTATCCAACTCCGGATTTCATAAGTCGCTATGGGATTACATAACAACAACAAACAATTGCAATACTGTATAGTGGTGTTTCGATTATCGCCGAATCTATCGCTGAAACCCAACCGATTTCGATTAATCGTATTGAAATTTGAGATCGATTAATCGGTAAAACCTGTAAATGTACGAGTTTACAAAGAAAGAACTGTTGTTGACACGAATAGTCGAATACAATACATTGGCAAAGATGGCGGCGCCCTGTGTCGCAGATAACGAGGACGACCAGCGAGAAATACTTCCCTACCCCGACACTAAATCGAAGTCCGCCGACGAAACAAAACTTAGACATGCAGGGCCGTCACTGCCCTCAAATTTGGACCGAATATCGGACCCATTCCCAATGGCACAAAGTGCTAGATTTTCCCAATTTCATACTTAAAAATTCCCCAAAACCTGTTTTCTTGTTTATATCACCTAATTTTCCACACATGCATCCTTTATTTGATCCATTAAGCAGAAATGCAAGGTTGATTTTAATCTGCAACAACCCTGTCATGATCGTTTCTTTCTAACTCGAATTTCCTCTGTCATGGAATAGAGATCTCTAGATAGGTCATACGTAGATTTGGTTGGAGAACTTATTTACATTATTTAACAAGGATAACCATTATGGGTTAGTTCATAAAATAAATAAATATATTTTTAAGTGAATTATAATTTAAAATAAAATCTTGGATACTATCTATTTCATTTGCATGTGTTAAATGTCCAGATAAAAGAAATAAATTGTAGATCTAGGCAATTTTATGATATTACCTTTAAAAGGAAAATTTTA
>PRKT01000530.1:49826-51292 GCA_003671525.1 Saccostrea glomerata | reverse complement strand
GGGGGGGGGGGGGGGGGGGGGGGGGGGTCGGATCCCCCTAACTGAATTTGTAGAATTATTAAATGTATACGTGTATACTGAAGCAAATAAAATATGCCGATATGGATATAAAAATTTGATTTCTTATTCCTCATTATGTGTAACATAGAAGATTCTTTTTATATTGAATACTTATCACAAGCCAGACCTCTTAAATTTTTTATTTCACATGCTGGAAAAAAAAGTATTTCGGGAAAAAAAAGAAAATGGATCGTCTGGGATACGAACCCGGGACCTCTCACATATAAAGCGAGATACATTTTTTTCTCTTGTTAGGTCACCTGAGTAAACTCAGGTGACCTATTGCTATCTGTTTTCGTCCGTCGTCGTCCGTCGTCTGTCGTGCGTTAACATTTGAACATTTTCAGCTTCTCTGAAACCACTGAACCAATTTCAACCAAAGTTTGCAAAGAGCATTTATGGATGAAGGGGAACAAAAATTGTGAATTTCATGGTCCCTGCCCCCTGGGACCTGGGGGGTGGGGCAAAAACCACTAAATCTAGTGTAATCTTTAAAAATCTTCTTCTTTACTCCTGGGCATCAAGCAGTCAAACTGTTGGTATGATTTTAATCAGCATTGAGTCCTCTACCAAAATTGTGAAATTCATGGCCCCAGGGTCAGGGATTCTAGTACTAGGGCGGGGCTTAATTAGTTATATAGTGAAAATGCATTATTTCTTTGAGATTCTTTTTTTCTGCTCCTGAGCATTAAATAAACTAACCAAGTGCATAGTTGAGTTGAAAATGATTGCCTTTTCCAAAATTGTGAATTTTATAACCCCAGGGCAAGGGGTTGTAGTGCGAGGGCGGGGCTATATAGATTATATAGTGAAAATGCAAAAATTCTTTGAAATTCTTCTTTTCTGTTTGTGGGCATTAAATAAACTAACCAAGTGCGTAGTCATGCTGAATAAGACTGCCTCTTCTAAAATTGTGAATCTAATGACCCTAGGGTCTTGGGATCTAGTGGCAGGGCGGGGCTACATGTATATAGGTTATATAGTGAAGATGCATTATTTCTTTCAAATTCTTCTTTTCTGACATTAAATAAACTAACCAAGTGCATAGTTGAGTTGAAAATGACTGCCTTTTCCAAATTGTGAATTTCATGGCCCCAGGGCAAGGGGGTTTAGTACTAAGGCGGAGGCTATATAGATTAATTAGTGAAAATGCAAAAATTCTTTGAAATTCTTCTTTTCTGTTTGTGGGCATTAAATAAACTAACCAAGTGCATAGTCATGTTGAATAAGACTGCCTCTTCTAAAATTGTGAATCTAATGACCACAGGGTCTTGGGTTCTAGTGGCAGGGCGGGGCTACATGTATATAGGTTATATAGTGAAGATGCATTATTTCTTTGAAATTCTTCTTTTCTGACATTAAATAAACTAACCAAGTGCATAGTTGAGTTGAAAATGACTGCATTT
>PRKT01000530.1:37326-47326 GCA_003671525.1 Saccostrea glomerata | reverse complement strand
CTATATTCAAGTAACTTCGGTACTTTTTGACTTAGAATCATAAAACTTTGTCAGTTGATGCAACTTGGGTTTTTGGAACATGTCTACCATAAGGTAGGTCACTGTGACCTTGTTTTGAATTGTGTGGCTATATTTAAGTATCCCGGGTACTTATTGGCCTAGAATTGTCAATTGAAACGTTGTCAGTTGAGGCATCTTGGGTTTTTGGAGAATGTAGTCCAAAACGTAGGTCTTGTGACCTACTTTTGATTATCTCAGATACTTATTGGCTTAGAATCATCAAACATTGTCAGTTGATGCAACTTGGGTCCTCGGAAAATTTCGACCAAAAAGTAGGTCACTTTGACCTATATTTGACATTTTATCGCTTTATTTAAGTATCTCTGGTACTTATTGGCTTAGAATCATCAAACTCCTGATAGTTGATGCATCTTTGATTTTTGGAGAATGTCAACCATAAGAAGGTCACAGTGACCTACTTTTGAATATATGAGGTACTTATTGGCTTAGAACCATCAATCTTTGTCAATTAAGGCATCTTGAGTCCTAAGAAAGTTTCAATCAAAAGTAGGTCACCGTGACCTACTTATGATATTTTATAACTATACTGAAATATCTTCAGTCCTAACTGGCTAAAAATCATCAAACTTTGTCAGTTCATGCATCTTGGGATATTTGGAGTTAGAGGCTTCAAATAGAAGTGATAGATTATCAAAAGAGCGATTCAAGGCCCTTGGGCCTCTTGTTGATGAAGAAAGCTGCTTATTCCAAAAACAGTTATTTTCCTGGCCCCTGGGATAGAGGTACGGGGGGGGGGAGTACATTGTCTGAAAATTATTTAATGCTTTGAAATCTGCTCTTTGGTATTAATGAACAACATTAGGAAATAAAATTTATAAAATTTCCAAAATTTTGAAAGATGTTGCCCCATTGGAGAAAATGAATGACAAAATGGATATCAGAGAGATAAATCTAATTGGTTCTTACAAATATAATAAGGGGTTTCAGGGAAAATAAGAATAACTATACTAGTCCATGAGCCAGGCCATGAAATTTTCGATATCGGTACCATCTTGGGTGAATAATTTTCATAGTTAATTTTTGAAGGACATACATCTCTACCCTAGGAAAATGTATGATAGCATTCAATTGATTGTGGCTTTAATGGTGTATCAACCGTTTATATACACAAACCCAACTTGTTCGTTTTCTCAGCTGTGTCTTTGAAAGAAGAAGGTTGGCTTTTCAATACACAATTTCTTTCTTATTTTGAATGATATTTTGTACCCTTGATCATAAAAGTGGAATATGCAGTTTCGAGATTTTAATCAGCGGAAAGAAATTACTACTATGACAATTTTCACATGAAAAACATATTGCATGGTCATTTCATTTAAAGACTTTTTATCACGTATAAGCATTTCATTATTTCAGTAACAAATATATATAGCTTGATTTAATGGTCAATATCTATCCCAATTTTAAAAAAAATAACTGAAGGAAAATTCCCTTAATTTACCCTGTGAGTATATTCTTTACTTAACATACATATTGTGAAGATGCCAGGCCTCAAGAAGAGCCTTTACATAAAATATTTTATTCATTTAATTTCAAGCTAAACCATGGTGATAATGGACACTTGTATGTTCATCTAAGATAAACGTGTAATTTGTTATATATTTTTGACATCAAAATTAAGCAATATACGCGCACAATCATTTGTTTTAATATAAATGTGGCCAGTAGGCAGTGTCTCACGACCTGCAATGACCTGTTACCCCTTCCCTCCACTAGTCCGGATAGAAGGAACCCGTATCTTCCTTAAGGTAGATCCCTCTAGGAGTGTACTCTCTACACAAAGCACTGACGGGTCTCAAACCCTCTTGATTGAGGGCTTGCCAACGTATAACGCATGTAAAGACTTTGCATCGGCAGGCTCTGCGGAGGAAGTCGTAATGTTTCAAGGGAGAAGAAGGCGGACACAGTAAGCACCGTGGAATGCTTAGAGCAAGGCAAGGCACATATAGCACGTCTTGGTCATTCACTGTATCTGTCTCTATCTCCAGACATCCTGACATCTGTCTTGTCACTGGATCTACATGGTTGCAGGCGAGAGAGTGAGGTCGGCGACGCGAAACTCTTGTTCATTTTAATCAAACTCATTGCACAAGCCATCCCTTCTATCATCCACCTCAAAGCCATGTGGCGAAGGCAAGCAAGAACGTGACAGGTGCGGGTTCACTGGAACATACCCAAGAGACGCACAGCACTGATTACAAGGGAACTCGCGAGATATAACATTGACACAGCGGCTCTCAGTGAAACAAGGATGGATGGAGAAGGTGGACTGTGTGAGAGAGGCACTGGCTATGCCTTCTTTGGGAGTGGACAAGGAGCCAAGGAGAGACGAGAAGCTGGCGTAGGCTTTGCTATAAAGACGACACCTGCTGGCAAGCTAGTCGGCGTACCCAAAGGAGTGAACGACCGCCTGATGATGATGAGACCCCTTTCACTCGAGGAAAGTTCGCCACTATGTTTCTACCCTGACTAACCCGGAGGAGGCTAAGACAAGTTCTATGAGAACCTCCACAATGTCCTCAACGCCGTCCCCAACGCCGACAAGCTCTAATTCTAAGTGACTTTAATGCAAGAGCTGGACGTGACACCACCACCACGGGAAAGCGTGATTGGGAAGCACGGAATGGGCAACTGCAACAGTAACGGTGTGTTGCTTCTCCAGACCTGAGCTGAACATGACCTTCTCATCAATAACACCGTATTTCTGCCTTCCCATCCGTAACAAGACGTCAAGGATGCAGCCTCGCTCAAAGCATTGGCATCTCATTGACTAAGTCATTTTCAGAAAGATCTAGAGAAACAGACAGAAAGTTCGTTTGTTCACCAAGGCTATGTGCGGCATGTAGTACTGTACAGATCACTGTCTCATAGTCTCTAAACTTCAGCCGGATCAAACTCAGGATATCTTCAGGGTATTAAGGCTTCAAGGACAAACATCACGATTACAAGGCTCATATAGATGATCCCACCTCTACAGTCAAAAAGACGCTCTGAGGAAGGCTCGCAGCATAGTACAGCAAAAGCTTCGGGATATGCAGGACTGACCAGATCCAACGCTACGCTTAATCTCATGACAGGAAGAACTTTTACTGTGGACTTGGGAAAGTCTACGGGCTAACTCCATCAGGGTCATCTCTCTCCTCAGTGATGACGGGTTAACACTCATCACAGAGAAGGAGAAGACACTCGACAGGTGTGAGGAACATTTCAAGGGCGTTCTGAACTGTCCTTTTACCATTAACGACGAGATTTATAAAGAAGGGGTGTGTCAAAAAACTCCATCATCTGGCTGTGCGAGGATCGGCCTGACCAGACACCTCTGCATCAACCGTCCATGTCAGCCTCTCCCCCACGAAGATGAGACAGCGGTCATCGTCGTCACCGACGGATGAATAACTAAACTAGTACATGTACGTTGGTACTTATCTTTTTCCGTATACAAATTTAAAAGGTACATGTAATTGTTAAATAAAAATGGTAAAAATAGGCAATTTTAGTTAGAATCACGGCTAATAACACAGTTAATGCTCTTTTAATATGTTCATCATATCTCTCAGTAATTCTGGAAGAACTTTCTATCACGGTTGGCAACTGTGTGACAAATACTGTGCAGGTTGCAAATATATTTTGCTCAAAAATCCTAATTTGAGCACATAAGGGCAATAATCCTGTCTCCAGCATTAAAGCCACAACAGATTTGATGCTATCATACATTTTCTCACTAGTTAGGGGTATACCTTACCAAATATCACTATTAAGTTTATTCACCCAAAATGGTACCGACCACCCCCAGTGGCTCATAGACTTTACCCAGAATCTATACAAAATAAAAATAGTATTTGAAATTAAATCTAATACTGTGAAATATGTCTTACTTATATAAAATGCCATGTCGGTTTGTTCCGTCTCATCCTTACCTAGTTTATCCCTGCTCAGGTTTTACAAAGTTGCTTTTAATCGATATTTGACAAAAATGAGGATTTGTTGAAACAAGAAAAATAAAAAAAGAGAGATTTCTTTTTTGATCAAGTACATGTATATGAAAGTTATTATAAAACGTCACCAAATTGTGAAATTAAAAAACGCTGACAATCTGGGTTAGTTTAGATCTTTATTACAAAATTTATTTTTTCGATGCCCAATACCTCTTAAATTGCTATAATGCAGTACGAATACATATCGATGCACATAAAATATTGGCACAGATGATTTTTTTTAGGGGGGGGGGGGTATAAATCGCAATGTTTAGAGTGCTAGAATGTTTCCTTAGATGCACTGTCATCAGTATTTAGTATAATAACCATGAAGATCTTGAACATTTTAGCGAGTAATGTTCATTTTTCAGGCCCTGCATTGCTTACCATATCCGAAAACAGTGAAAACAGTGACGTCGTTAGAGCCATGTCAGAGTTTTTTATAACGATTGTCGTAAAATCACTTTTTCAGAACACTAGGCGTTAGGGATAATGTTAATTTTACATTTAAACCACAATATTTGGGAAAGGTGAACTGTTGCACTTATGACTGCATGAAATTAAAAAAATGGTCTCATTTATTATACCCAAAAAACAAATTGGGAATATATTAAAACAAAATTATCAAAATCAATAGTCTACCTTGCGAAATAAGTGCCGTAGAAATAAAGCATCGATGAATAAATGTAAACACGTGATTTAAATTAGCACGCTATTTTTGTTTCTTTTTGTTAAGACTATGCAACTATGTATTTTAAACGAAGATTATTTACAATGATTTAATATCTCTAGATTCTAAATTTGGGAATCAAGAACATTTTGTTAGCAATTGAACGCATACCAACACATTGTCCGATAGTAACGTTCCACTGAAAACCAGGACAGCAACGTCTCTCCCTTAAAACAAATTGAAATTTAGTAATTTATACACTTATTAACAATTCTTAAATTGAGCATATGCATGTATTTTAGATAAAGGAAAATTTAGTCAATGTATATTTCATATAATTACCCAGAGCATTCACTTGCAGATGAAATAAAAACATCAAAATTTAAACCAATGTAAATCAGCAAATTGAAAGCATCCTGTTTCATGGTCGTTTTATTTCCATTAAATAAACGTAATTATTAGACGCACTTAAATTATATTTTTGCCTTCCTGAATAATTATTTTAAACACGACATGAAAGCCACATATTATTAAGCCTAGATTAAATCGTATAAGTTTTTACTATAACACTATAATCTAGGCGTCTTCCATCTGCTTGAGAGAATCCACCTCGATCGTCAACTAGTTTTTTTATTTGCTTGTCAAACGGGGAAAATAGATATAAACATGTATTTTTTATTTGTGTTTTTCTGTTAAAGTATTTGATTTCCTGTTGTGGTACACACTTCCCTAAATACCATAAACAAAACAAATCAGAAATAATAAACACAAGAAAATCAATAGGTCTTTCCACAGAAAGGTGGAAAGCCCTAATAATGAATGACCTTGACCTTTGACCTTGACCTACATTTGAAGGTCAAAGGTTTTAAAGAAGTCGTAGACACTGTTTAAGGTTTCGCATCTCTACGGTCAATAGTTTCGAAGGCGTAGCGATACAAAAGTTTCAGGGGCCATGTTTAGTCTATGTGTTTAACACTAGTAGACTAATTGTTCACTGAACAATTATTGGTCTTTCCACCTTTCAAAAGCGTTTCTGTATTATTTGGACTGGAAAAGAGGAGAAAAAAGCATGAAAAACAAAGAATTCAATAGTTTTAATTCTTTTGCAGAAAGGTAGGATCGGGTTAGGGTTGCGAAAAATGTAAGCGGAAGTGTGGTTGAACAAGATTGCACAACACAGAAAAGATTTCTGCTTTACCTGATTAGTTTATAATGAGAGGTTGTTTAATAAAAAATTATTCTGCACTTGCTTTATGTTTCAGATATATCTGGCAATTATGTTTAGTTCATATCTGCAAGAAGAGCCGGAGAGGCTGTCCGGTTTGTTTACATGAGAAAAAAGAAATGCGAAAGTCGGGTTCGCTTTTTAACCCACATTCAGAAGATACATGAATCACACCGAAATCACCGTGAATTTATGTGTAAACATTCACGTTTCAGGATAAAATGATTGGTTTAAATGGCAAGCATTTATTTCTGAGAAGGAAACACAGCATGAAAAGGGTGCATTAATGTTATTTATACCGAGAATCGCCATTTTGACAGGAGATTTCTGTGTATTGATCAAACGTAAACACAGGAAAGAATCAAAGTACTGAAAGTACTGGGAAGCGCTCAGCATGTTTGAATGTGAAATGAAAAGAGCTTTAAAAAGAGCTTAATATTCCATATTTTGAATGACCTTGACCTTTGACCTTAACATTAATTTCAAGGTCAAAGGTTCATGAAACTTAAGCAGTTGGTCTTATGTCTCTACGACTTCTCATTTTGGAAATATTCAATTATTTGTAAAATTCAAAAACTTTCAGGGGCTATAACTCAGTGAAGGAGTCACCGAATACTTTCGCAATGAATAGATTCCAGAGTCCTTTCAAGGAGTCGAAGACATTAATGAAGATTTCATACCTCTACGGTTTACGGTTTCGGAGGAGTAGCGATAACAAGCATTTCTTGCGAAAGGGGCAATAACTTCGAAAGGGGTCATAGTTCATACGCGTTGGGTCAAATTTGTTCCTAACTTTTAATGAACTTTATTACGAATGAAAAGTCTTTTCTATAAATGTCGAAACAAAAAATCAGCGGAAGAAAAATAATAATAAGAACTAGGAGACTTATTGTTCACAGAACAATAAGAGGTCTTTCCACCTTCTTTGAATTTTAAATTTTTATATTTGACTCCTAAGAATAAATTTCCATGAAAAAGAAACCAGAATTGTCTTAAAGCATAGAAAAAATAAAATTTTTAAAAAAAATTAGAATGACCTTGACCTTTGACCTTGAAAAAATATTGAAGGTCAAAGGTCAAGAGTTATAACGCAATTGATCCCATGCTTCTATGACTTATAGTTTTCAAGTTATAAGGTCTAATAGTAAGTACAAAGAAGTTAAAGGGCAATAACTCACATAAGGGTCATCAGATCATTTTGCACTTATGCAGTTAAGTTAGGCCTAAAGTCCTTTAAGACATTAGTGAAGGTTTGGTGTCTCTACGGTCTACATTTTCGGAGGAGTAGCGATAACAAGGTTTTTCACACAAGGGGATATAACTTTTAAAAGGGTTAATCTTAGGGGACAAGAATGAAATCTTTGAAATAGTTTTAAGAGTGCATTTTAATGATGCACAGACAGATAATATAAGTTGAAAAAGATTAAAATAGCTTAATTTCTCATTTTTGAAATGACCTTGACCTTTGACCTTTACATAAATTTTAAGGTCAAACGTCAATGAATCTTATGCAGTTGGTCCCATGTCTTTACGACTTCTCGTTTTGAAAATTTTTAATTATTTGTAAAATTCAAAAACTTTCAGGGGCAATAACTCGTATAAGGGGTCTATATATCCTTTCGCTATGAATAGATTGAAAGATCCTCTCAAGTAGTCAAAGACATTGGTGAAGGTTTCATACCTATATGGTTTACGGTTTTGGAGGAGTAGCGATAACAAGCATTTCTTGCACAAAGGACGATAACTTCGAAAGGGGTCAAAGTTCAAACTTCTTGGGTCGTTTTTCGGAATAACTTTAAATATCCAATATTATGAACTATAAAGTTTTCCAATAAGTCTTGCGGTTTCAAAAGTCCGGCAGAAAAAGAAAAAAAAACATAAGCATTTCAATAGGTCTTTCCACAGAAAGGTGGAAAGACCTAATAATAATAAACACAAGAAAATCAATAGGTCTTTCCACAGAAAGGTGGAAAGCCCTAATGAAATGAAAACTTCCGATTAAAACAAATGTAAATCAGCAATTTGAAAGCACCTATGTTACGATCGTTTTATTTCCATTCAATAAACAAAATAATCATACGCACTTAGATTATGTCTGTCTACCTTAAGATAATTACATGAATTTTTAATACTACGTAAAAGCTACATGTGAGTTATGCTAAAGTGATTTTTTTACCTGGCAAACGAGGGTAAAAATATTTTTAAAGAAATCTTTTATCCAGTATTTATCCCTTGGATATGACTCATTTGATATCCCACAGTTAAGATCCGTTATGACGTCACAATGGTTTTTGCGTTAGCGTGATGAAGTATTAAACATGGGATAAAAAGAATTTCCCATGATTTGTATTTGGATATGATTTTCATTCAGCTACAAATCATGAGATATCCTATATTTATCTAATGATTACCCCTTTAAACCATATGGCTCATTGGATATATTGCTTTTCCCCACAATTGTGATGTCATTATGGTTTTTGCAATATATTGATGAAGTAAAATAAAGTTAAGTTCTATTTTATAAAAACAGAGAAAAACATAGATTATGAAATATGGAATAAAAAGAATCTCCCCTAATTTTTAGTGGATATGGTTTTTATCCAACGAGTTGTGTGACGTTTCAAATGCCGAAAAATGTTTCTCTCTATAAACTGTACTCGAATTGATCGATCCGAAGCGGATTATAAAAAAGCGTAAACTGACCCAAACCATATTATACTCGATAATTTGGCCAAGAATTAGAGTCATTCCTTATAATTTAATTTTAGAATAATTATTCAATCGGGGATGTAAAATTGTCTTGTTTTTATGAGTTCAAATTTACCGCGCAATAATACAACCGTAGTAACGGAATTGATGGGAAGCGAGGGGAGGTAAAAACTGATACATAGATCTAGCGGCCATGATGCTTGTTTACATGAGGTAAGATCGAATAATTGATTGAAATTAAAGGTACATTCATTAAATCTGGCATTTTCAATGAATCCCAAGGACTGGAAATTAGGGGATTGATGGATACAGATGATTATGCTGGTTGTCAAGGGGGTGTGTCCCCATACCAAACCAGATTATACAAAATGTTATACGTTCCTTTTTTGAAATCAACCAATGAGAGGCAAGAATACAAGCAAAATTAAATTATTCATGGGTGTAATACCCCCCCCCCCTTTTTTTGCAAAGATGAACATAATATAGGCATTGAACATTTGGGCGTATCTTTAGGTTTAGTCCCCCGACTTTCATGAGGCACAGGTTGCAGTATATAATCAAAGAAGGGTAAGTGTTAGGGTTTGGAAAAAATGGTACTGAAAGAATTTTGCCCCCCCCCTTTTTTTTTTGCTTGTCAAGTTTTTTTTTTTTATGTTCGATTTTTTTTCTTTTTATCAGCTTCCCCCTCCAACACTTTCAATTTTCTTCCGACGCCAATTTTATTATTTTCATAATCATTCAAAAGTCCGTATACCAGTAATTACGAAAGAAGAAAGAAAGAATGAGAGAGAGAATAAGAGAATTTTTAATTTAAAATTCTATACGTCACTCACCTTTTGAAAAAAAAAGAAGAATTCTTTATTTTCATTTTTTATCATTAAAAATAATGTTATGTGAGACTTTAATCAGAGGTTATATGTACAAGCAGGAATGGTCTTGTTCGTTTGGTTTTGATTTTTCCAAGCATACGCCACATACTTTACTTGAATATATACATAGCCTCCCTAGCTATTATTTAAGATATTTTTGAATCAAAAGTGAACCATCGTTCATCTCTGATGTTTTATAAGTTATTTTACCTACTAGATTTTATTTACTCACTAAATGACTTCAAGGTTTATCCGAACCCACCAAAAAAGTTTCCAATTAAACCTTTTCAAGATCTTTCCACATACTCGCTTTTCACAAAAACAAACAAAAACACCTAAGAACATGATTTATTTGTTGTGTTTTATGGCATGTCAAACGTTGCTATATTCAATAATCTTGTGATGTATATTCAAAATCTTGTGATGTATGTTCGAAATCTTGTGATGTATATTCAAAATCTTGTGATGTATGTTC
>PRKT01000530.1:0-31344 GCA_003671525.1 Saccostrea glomerata | reverse complement strand
ACAAAGCCAACTATATTATACTCCTCATCTTTGTACATTTGTTCACAATTAAAATTAACCATCGGTCAGTAACAAAATAACAGTTTCATAATACTCGTAATATAAAAATCAAATCAAACTTGAATAACAACAATAGTAACACCAAAATCCTAACTTCCTTCTTATATTTTACCAATAAACCTTCCAAGGTGCAAAAAACACTAGTCACTTTCATCAGAGGGTAGGTTTAAGGCACTTCAAATATGAAGCAAATTTTTTAACAACTGATTTATTTATATTTAATGATTGATCATTTTTTAAAAAAAAAACAAAAAACAAGAGGCCCATGGGCCACATCGCTCACCTGAGCACTGTGGCTAGGAAAAAGTAAAAATTGGTTTTTTATTGAAAAGTTTAAATCCAAAAGTAGTCCCTTGACCAATCATGGCTTTGCTTTTCTTGAGAAGGTTATTTTTAAAGAATTTTCCTATATATTTCTCTATAAAATTTGATCATCCCTTGTGGCCCCGTCCTACCCCCGGGGGTTATGATTTGAACAAACTTGAATCTACACTACCTGAGGATGCTTCCATATAAATAGGATCAATTATGGCTTTGTCATTCTTGAGAAGAAGATTTTTAAAGAATTTTCCTATATATTTCTATGTTAAACTTTGGTCAGCCATTGTGGCCCCGTCCTACCCCGGGGGTCATGATTTGAACAAATTTGAATCTACACTACCTGAGGATGTTTCTCCATAAGTTTCATTTTTCCTGGCACAGTGGTTCTCGAGAACAAGATTTTTAAAACATACCATCAAATTTTCATTAATTCCCAATAATCTCCCCTTGAATGAGGGCGTGGCCCTTTATTTGAACAAACTTGAATCCCCTTCACCCAAAGATGCTTTGTGGCAAGTTTGGTTAAAATTGGTCCAGGGGTTCTTGAGAAGAAGTCGAAAATATGAAAAGTTTACAGACAGACAGATGGACAGACAGACAGACAGCTAGATAGACGGACGCCAGACAAAATGTGATCAGAAAAGAGCTAGAAATGAAACATTCCTCACCACAAAAGCCAGAAGAATATAGGGACCACCACCAGTAACATGTTTCTGGGAAGAACCAAACCAAGCAGAGATAAATATCAATATAGTCCTGAAGCTTCGATGCAGGACCAAGTACGAGAATTGCTACAAACACTACTCCGGAGACTTACCTATTATCTTATGATGTAACGTAGCTATTCCAACTAAAAATTAAATAGAAATCATTGGTAATATAATGATCATCAATAGGTCCTAAAGTGCAGAACTTGGTTATAAATAGAAAGAATTTCATTGGTTATCCTTCCTATTGTTATTTAAATTACTTCAAATAACCTCTACCTGAAGTGGAAGTTGGCTCCAAAGGGCAGTAACTCAATCTCATTATTGAAGGGGTAATTCTTATAATGAAAGATAACTCTTACTTCATACCTTCTATAGTCTTTTTCTCAAAATGTAGTAAATAATCTTCAACTCGGATCTCTCTCTGTTAAATGAAACTCCCATTCATTCTTCCAGTCTTTATCATCCCAGTACACAACCTAAAATATTGTTTGTTTAGAGATTATAAACCTGTTCTTATCAGCTCCTTAGTTTATTAAACAAGTATACAATGTAAAATATAATTCATAGATGTTCTTATTTATAGCCATAAATAAGTAATTAAATATATATATAAATTAGAAGTATGGCGGATACAGTTATAAATATTTAAAGTTAAATAGATATTACATATATTTCATATGAACATTTAGGCAATACATCTTACACCAAAAACATTAACATAAACAATGTATGAACATTTTAAAACATGCACAAGACATAAACATACTACCATTAATAATTAGATTATGAATGCATCATATGAAGAAGAAAAAAAGATTGACTGATGTATGTTCAAATTGTTCAAATAGTAAATTGAAAGAAAATGAAATCTTGTGACTTTTTACACCTTGAAAGAATTCAATAATATCCATTTTTACAATTCTAATGAATTATTTTACATTCAACCTTTTCAGTCATGGAAATTTTTTGACTTATTTCCACAATTCCTAGTATTTTTGATAATAAAAGCAGACTTTACTTTAATAAATGAGTAATATATTTCTCTTGTTAGACAATGGATATTTTCTTAAATTCTGAATTGACTTCTAAAAGTTCCCTTTTTTAAGTCATCTATGTACATATATGTACTTCAGACTTCTATCTTTTTTGTGTGTTATATTGTGCATTGTGTGTGAACATTTTATTATCATCAGCTTCTTTTCTGGGACTGCTGAACCAGTGACAACCAATTTTGGCATATAGCATCTGTGGGTAAAGGGAAACAGTCAAATATTGTGAATTTCATGCAGTCTATGGGATGGGAGCAAAACCATCAGAATTAATGCAATCTTTAAATAATCTTCTTCTTTAGCAAAATTAAGTGTCAAATGGACAGGGATTCTGGAGGAAGTGTGGAGCTTTAGGTAGTCATCATACATTAAAAATGCATTATTTCTTGGAAAATCTTTTTCTTTGCCCATGAGCTGTATTTTACATATTTACCTTTATAGATCCTTTACATTGTTGTATTGTACTGTTTTATTATTCTCGGCTGATCACTATGGCCATTTGACATCTTGTAAATTTATTTAGAGGATATGCTTTAAAAAATTGTTATTAAGTGCCATGCAATTTTGTGAAACAGTGTAAAATTATCATTATTGAAGTTAAAATACTTGTATGCAGAATTTCTTTCCCTACCAAGTCATTTGCCTGCAAACTGGACAAATATTAGACTTGGGTTCTGTATATCTTGGTCTGTTTCCTCAGGCCCAGCAGTCTCTTATAGATTGATCTCTGATTTTTTTCAACCAAACTTTGGCAATTAATGATCCCGGGTGAATTCCATCGGCCAAAAGGGAAAAGTTAGTAAATTTCCTGAGTTTTGATGTTTTCTTTGTTCCTGATTTTGTTTTGGAGGTTTTGTGTAGATCTACAGAAAATGCTGGTGAATGGGTTTTAAGATTACTGTTGATTGCTCTTATTTTGTTGTTTAATTTAAAAAGTTGTTCTTCTAGTTCCCTATCTTGTTCTTCAAAAATTTGTGGGTTTGGGTGTCCTTTCTTTATATTCCAGGCTTTTATTGAATAAGGTGGTACTTCTAAGATGGTGACTTTCGAGCCTGGATATTTATTCATAATTTTAATTATCTCATAAAATTTTGTTTCTATATTTCTACGACTTCATTTTTATTTTGGTCTAGACTAATGTACTTATTGTTTCTACTGGTCAAATTGCAGGTACCTAACCAGACATAAAGCCACACATTTCCATATTTCCTGATTTTGTTATCTATGTTTGTTTTGAGCCACTCAGTGCTGTCCTCGATCTTCGCACCACTTTTAGAAAACCAAATAATTTCACAGTTGTTTGTGATTGCTCTTTGGAGCCATTTTCCCTTGCTGTCAGAGAGGACTACAGGCTGGTATATTTTTTTTCCAGATGGTTCTGGTGCAGGAAGGTTTAAAAATTTTAAAAGTTTTGACTCAGTCATGATATGGACTTTTCAGAGGAAGGTAATAAAGCAAGATGGTGGATGACGTCACGGAAGTATTATATAAATGTGCACAAAAGTGATTGTTTACTGAATTTTTACCATAAATGCTGTGCAAAATGAAACACAAACAAAACAAAAATGAAGATTGACACACACAAAAAACATAGACAATAAACTAAATATAAAAGATGAAGAAAATGAACTAAAAATAAAAGACAAAGACAGTGAACAGAAGAAAACAAAAAAAAAAAAGGAAATAAAAATATGATATGTATATATAATATAAAATGAGTTAATATTTTCTTCATAAAAAATGTATTTACCTTCTATGGAAATTTCAGTCACTGTATCACTCTGTAATTTCAGTTTGCAAAATCCAATATTTGTTCAAGGGTTATTAAGGTCAAGGTATTCACAGTGGTATACAGTATAGCGCGGAGTCCCACACTGACTGAGTGTGACTACCTTGACCTCTTGTCCTGCACAAATATTGGAAAGCAAGATGGCAGATGACGTCACAGAAGGATAGGATGTTTAAGAAGCTGCGTAGCAGTGGTCAAATCTAGTTGTGTCTGAGGAAATATATATTTATATGTATATTTAGAAAATAATAACATTCACAATGCTGACATTAAACTGATGTCATTTAACAGTAATATAAGTAGAACAATAATGTTTTACAATTTGTTTAAGTGCATTACCTCTGATAAATAGAAATCCCTCTTTTATGTCTGTGTTAATCTCTCTTTCAGTCAAATCATAAACGTCACTTTGTTTTCTTTCTTTATCACTCCAGTATAGCACCTGTAATGCAAAATGTGAAAATAAGTGTCTGTTCTTATCCTGCTTTTCAGTTATATTAATATATTTTTTTGCCATGAAACATACCAAATATCTAATATTGAAGATTTAACATTTCTATTCAAAAATGATTGTAATTTTTTTTAAATAGTCTTAAATTCATTAAAACTTTTCACAATACAGACACAAACAATTAGACAAAAACCAAAAAATAAAAAAAATAAATAAAACAAATGCAGTTAAAAGGGGCACAGAAGTATTTTATGTTTGCAAATCCTTTATAAAAATATGGATTTGAAAACATTGATTTCAACATGCACTTTGAGATATGGCTGTATAATATTTATAGTCAAGGGGATGAAAATCACATTGCTTTCAGTATGAATTGGTTTACTTATAAGATGTTCTATAAAAGCATGTTTCACTGTATGTCGATCTATTTAGAGTTTACTGACATGTGACATGCTAGTAAAAAAGAAGTATGTACATACTAAAAACTCTATGTAAGTCAGGAGCCTGATCCTTTTGCTGAGATATTGTGATGAAGGTGATGAACTATAGTTAATGTACTTATAGCCTGATTAGCCTCCACCCATTATATGAAATTTTAAAGTGTATCTCAAATTTAATGTGATTGAAACATATTAAATGGCAAGTGGTTAAGCCTACTACTACAACCACCGCAAGCACCACGACTTCTACCATTACCACCACCACCACACCCGCCCCACAAACCACAAAAAAACTACAGATGGTCACACTGCCACGCAACCCACAAACCTCTCAGCAGACGACTTGTCAAAGTGGATGGATAAAGTTCGATACCAGCTGCTATCTTTTTGCTAAGGACATCAAGTACGACTGGGTTGAATCGGGGGTAAATGTATTTTCAAGCATTATTCATTCATGATTTGTTGTTATAGAAGCCAATTATCACCATATATTATTGAATGTCTTTTAATTCTCTGAAATAATATTGATTTTCAGCACTTTTGTTCACTATTTGGTGCATCGTTGGCATCCATAGAATCGGATATTGAAAATAATTTCATAAGACAGCATTTGCTTAACATTGGAAGACCTCGTAAGTAATAAGGTCTTTTTATAGACTTCAAAAGAAATATTTCAACAGCATTTATAGTGTTCCAAGAAATATTTGAGGCCTAGATTTGTTTTTTCGTTAATTAAAAAAAGAATAAAGAATTATATATCTACAGTTTTGAAAAAGCTTCTTTTTTAAAATGACAAAGAACTTTATTCGGTAATAACCAATATTTGCCCTCAAATCAAACTTTGATGGAGATTTATTTAATTAAGTTCTTAAACAGGGGAGTATATGCTGACTTCAAAGCACTGAATATTTTCATAAGTAATGACGCCATATATACGTAATGACGTCACAAACATGACGTAAATTTCAGTATTTTATGAATTTTACAGAAAAATGTACATATTTCGTCGATATTTTGAGTAAAAGTCACTGAGTGCATGTGTGTTCAGGATCAATATTTTGATATACATGTTATGTGTAGAATTCGAATGATATTTACAATGAAATATGTCAATATTGTGCCTGAACAAACTTGCGCTCTATGAATTTTAAAGCTAAAATTGTTGAAATTTTGTCCATTTTGTCCTCTTTCTGAAAAAGGATATAAAATCGGACTAGTTTGTGACGTCATAAAAAAATTGTAAATACATTGCTTTGACACTATATATTTTCTGTTAATTTATATTTCTCATACAATTTTTTGAAATCAGCACATTTCAGGAAGTTTTAAAAATTTGACTTTTGTGGGGGCAAATGTATGGAATATACCGCATAATATAGTTCTTTGCTACATTCTAATTTTAAATTAAATTTGAAATTTAAATGTGAATAATTTACAATTTCTTTGCATGCTTCCGGTTGATTGCTTACGTTAAAAAAAATAAAGCCTAAGGTAGATATCAATAATCAACAGAATTGCAAAACTTCGAAAACTCTGTGTATTTCATATCTACTACTGATAAACGTTGGTATATATATTGAAAATTTAAAAAGGTATTCATCAGAGGGAAAATGGTAGGGTTAGTAGTAAGCCTTCCCTGATATGTTATTGTTAGTTTACTAGGTCTATAAACTTTTTACTTTGATAAGAACAGGATGTATATGTACAGTAAAACTCGGTTTTAACAACGTCACTAGGACCCGTGAAATTGACTTCACTATATCCGTCATTCGTTATATCCATGTAAGGAACTTGGGTATTGTTATTAAGTTTAAAAAAGTAATGTAAATGTATGTTTCATGTTATTTATCCAAAAAATTTAGACAAGGCCACACCAATAAAATTTCTTGTTCGTCGGACCCGCGCGCATGTATTTTAGAGAAACGTGAAAAATAATATTATTTTAAATTTCCCGCTTCCGGAAATTTTCGTTCCATTTCCCGTCCCATTTTTCATTTTATTTTAAATACTTGGTCATGTCTGCGTTTTGAATTAAGTAGAAAATATCACGTTTTGTCAAAAAATGGGACAACATTGATGAATTTGCACGAGAGGACACTTGATAGCTATTCCAGTTGACGCCATTTTGATCTTAAAATAGTAACAACCGGAAGCACTGGGTAGCCATTACTGTATGTGATTTGTGGAAGAATATTGGATCCTATAGTTAAATCGTGGTAAGTAGTATATAATGGACTTTGTTGTTGATGACAGTGATGTGTAAGGTATTTTTGTGTTTGGATATAGTTTGTGCTTTGTCAAAAAGATGTTAAAACCAGTTCATTTATTTTAAATCGATGAAAAACAAGCAAAGTATATTTGCACTAGAAGGTCGCTGCGTTGGTATTTTCTCTGATTCCTTGGCATCATGAAGAAATATCACAGATGTAAACATTTTAAATGATTTTTTTTAATGCTATTAATCTTTATTGAACTGTAAAAAAATTTCTGTAGCATTGCAAATTTTCGGACATATTTTTTAAAGAATAGGAAGATTGGTCAACACAGAATGTTTCTTTAAATCGAATTACCTGCCTTGATATAGTCTATTTCTTTTTCGACTAATCACAAGAGCATGTATTTTTACATACATATGGATGTAAAGGAGACAATTGGACAATGAACTTCTGAATTAAAGTTATTATAAATATTTTTTTCTAATTTTAGAAGTTTACAAATTACAGAAAACAGTGAGAAATTACAGAGTGACACAGTGACTGAAATTTCCTTAGAAGGTAAATTCATGTTTTGTCAAGAAAGCATTAACTGCTTTTATATATGTATCATATTTTTATTTCATTTTTTTAATTTTATTTCGTTCAATGTCTTCGTCTTTTATTTTTAGTTCATTTTTCTTCATCTTTTATATTTAGTTTATTTTCTTTGTTTTTTTGTGTGTGTCAATCTTCATTTTTTTTGTTTGTGTTTCATTTTGCACAGCATTTATGGTAAAAATTCAGTTAACAATCACTTTTGTGCACATTATTTTATATAATCCTTCCGTGACGTCATCCACCATCTTGCTTTCATACCTTCCTCTGACAACTCCATATCATCATCATGACTGAGTCAAAACTTTTGAAATTTTTAAACCTTCCTGCACCAGAACCATCTGGAAAAAAATATACCAGCCTGTAGTCCTCTGTGATAGTAAGGGAAAATGGCTCCAAAGAGCAATTAACAGCAAGTGTGACATTATTTGGTTTTCTAAAAGTGGCGCGAAGATCGAGGACAGTACTGAGTGGCTCAAAACAAACATAGATAACAAAATCAGGAAATATGGAAATGTGTGGCTCTATGTCTGGTTAAGAACCTGCAATTTAACCAGTAGGAACAATCAGTACATTAGTCTAAACCAAAATAAAAATGAAGTCGTAGAAAATATACAAACAAAATTTTATGAGATAATTAACATCATGAATAAATATCCAAGTTCCAAAGTCACCATCTTAGAAGTACCACCTTATTCAATAAAAGCCTGGAATATAAAGAAAGGACACCCAAACCCACAAATTTTTGAAGAACAAGATAAGGAACTAGAAGAACAACTTTTTACATTAAACAACAAAATAAGAGAAATCAACACTAATCTTAAAACCCAATCACCAGCATTTTCTGTAGATCTACACAAAACCTCCAAAACAAAATCAGGAACAAAGAAAACATCAAAACTCAGGAAATTTACTAACTTTTCCCTTTTGGCCGATGGAATTCACCCAGGATCATTAATTGCCAAAGTTTGGTTGAAAAAAATCATAGATCAATCTATAAGAGACTGCTGGGCCTGAGGAAACAGACCAAGATATACAGAACCCAAGTCTAATATTTGTCCAGTTTGCAGGCAAATGACTTGGTAGGGAAAGAAATTCTGCATACAAGTATTTTATCTTCAATAATGATAATTTTACACTGTTTCACAAAATTGCATGGCACTTAATAACAATTTTTTAAAGCATATCCTCTAAATAAATTTACAAGATGTCAAATGGCCATAGTGATCAGCCGAGAATAATAAAACAGTACAATACAACAATGTAAAGGATCTATAAACGTAAATATGTAAAATTCAACAGATGCGCAAAGAAGAAGATTTTCCAAGAAATAATGCATTTTTATTTTATGGTGACTACCTAAAGCTCCACACTTCCTCCAGAATCCCTGTCAATTTGACACTTAATTTTGCTAAAGGGCTCTGTAATTATTACATTAGTGCCAAAAGTTTGACTGTTGTCCAACCATAAAGAAGAAGATTATTTAAAGATTGCATTAATTCTGATGGTTTTGCTCCCGTCCCATAGGCTGCGGGGGTGAGCATGAAATTCACAATTTTTGACTGTTTGTTTCCCTTTACCCACAGATGCTATATGCCAAAATTGGTTGTCACTGGTTTAGCGGTCCCAGAAAAAAAGCTGATGATAATAAAATGTTCACAGACAATGCACAATATAACACACAAAAAAGATAGAAGACTGAAGTACATATACGTACATAGATGACTTAAAAAAGGGAACTCTTAGAAGTCAATTCAGAATTTAAGAAATTATCCTTGTCTAACAAGAGAAGCATATTACTCATTTATTAAAGTGAAGTCTTTGCTTTTATTATCAAAAATACTAGGAATTGTTGAAATAAGTCAAAGAATTTCAAAGACTGAAAAGGTTGAATGTAAAATAATTCATTAGAATTGTAAAAATGGATATTGTTGAATTCTTTCAAGGTGTAAAAAGTCACAAGATTTCATTTTCTTTCAATTTACTATTTCAACAATTTGAACATACATCATTCAATCTTTTTTCTTCTTCATATGATGCATTCATAACTGTCTAATTATTAATGGTAGTATGTTTATGTCTTGTGCATGTTTTAAAATGTTCATACATTGTTTATGTTAATGTTTTTGGTGTAAGGTGTATTGCCTAAATGTTCATTTGTAATATATGTAATATCGATTTAACTTAAAATATTTATAACTGTATCAGTCATACTTCTAAATTTTATATATATTTAATTACTTATTTATGGTTAATAAGAACATCTATGAATTATATTTTACATTGTATACTTGTTTAATAAACTAAGGAGCTGATAAGAACATGTTTATAATCTCTAAACAAACGATATTTTAGGTTGTGTACTGGGATGATAAAGACTGGAAGAATGACTGTGAGTTTCAGTTAACCGAGAGAGATCAGAGCTGAAGATTATTTACTACATTTTGAGAAAAAGACTATAGAAGGTATGAAGTAAGAGTTATCTTTCATTATAAGAATTACTCCTTCAATAATGAGATTGAGTTACTGCCCTTTGGAGCCAACTTCCACTTTAGGTAGAGGTTATTAGAAGTAATTTCAATAACAATGGGAAGGATAACCAATGAAATTCTTTCTATTTATAACTAAGTTCTGCACTTTAGGACCCATTGATAATCATTATATTAACAAAGTTTTCTATTTAATTTTTAGGTGGAATAGCTACACTTGACACACTGATGTATTGCCTATTGATATAATTTGACAGTATATATTGTTAAAAATCGGCGCGAACAGATGCTTTAGACGAAACCACCCGCATTCGTCATTAGCTCCAATGATGCACAGTTGCGCGAACTTTTTAAACCTAATCTCAGCGAGATTCGAAGGGACTAAAATTTTGGTCTGGCGTCCAGTTGATTTTTAAGCATGTTTTAGCAGTGCATAGTTACGACAAGAAAACAAGTTAACCTCATATATCCATCGTGGTAAACTGTGAAGATTGGATAGACTAGATCTGATGTTTAGGCAGATAAGACCACCATGGGCGTAAATCAAATTTTGGAGATGCCAATGAAAGTGCAATTTATTAAGACTGGATAAAGATGCATATATCATTTAATTTTTTGGAATAAGTATATCTAAAAACTTTTGATAAATTGCATCCATTTTATTTTGGGGAGACTTCTGAGCTACTTGATTTATTTATTTGGGATGTTGAGTGTATCTCCAGTAGGATTTGTGGTTTTTCCTGATTGAATATCTACAATAAAAATAAACTGCCTAAAACCGTGAGAACTGTTCAGATAGTGTAGACATGGATCAGTCATTCAAAAAGGTCTTCAGCTGAACAACAGTGCATGCTTATCAACCTGTCACGTGGCGCAGCAGGGTTCAAAGTAAAAACAGATACCTACCTGCGGCCAGGTGAGACCGCACAACGCGTTCCCATTGGATGAAGTAAACACGTGATCATTTGAAAATTTAGAAAGGGACAATTCTGTATTGGTTTGATCAAGTAGGTAAGGCCTTGGACCCGTTTTACAAACGAACTTACGACTAAGACAAAAAAAATTGCATAATTAAAAAAGATTGAAATAATTTTGATATAAAAATGATTAAAAAGTTATATGTATAAACATACTTAAAAAGTCTCATTTTTCTGAAAGAAAGGGCGTACTTTTCGTGAAGGCGGACATTACGAGACGATATTTACAATCCGAAATATTGAAGGACATTTCTTAACGGCGGACGCTATGTGATCAGTGAAGAGTTAACCGAGAATAGACGGACTTTTCTTGGTGGCGGACATAATCTGACGATTTTTTTTTCGGAAGAAAGGCGGTTTTTTCTTGTCGGCGGACAATATAACGATTTGTTTTAGAAGGCATTTTGTAGCGGGGGACATAACATTACGATTTGTTTGGAAGAAAGGCGTACTTTTTGTGGCGGCGGATATAATCTGACGATTTTTTTTTTCGGAAGAAAGGCGGGTTTTTCTTGTCGGCGGACAATATTACGATTTGTTTTAGAAGGCATTTTGTTGCGGGGGACATAACATTACGATTTGTTTGGAAGAAAGGCGGACTTTTTGTGGCGGCGGACATAACATGACGATTTTTCCGAAAAAGAGGCGGACATTTCGTGACGGCGGACATAGCGTGAGAATTTTTCCGAAAAAGAGGCGGACATTTCGTGATGGCGGACAAAACGTGACGGCGGACAAAACGTGACTCAACACATGCAAACTGGAAGTAGATAATATTTCCATGAAGCCATACAATCGTTTCCACCGCTGACAATTCCTTAACAGATTCTGCGTTAACATGTACTAATTCCAAACTGTCTTAAATCACCCAGAAGAAATTAAAGTATCCATCCTCCTAAACGATTTGCCGAAGTAGCTTCCCATAACTGTATTGATATTTAAACTTTGATGATAAAAATCTTTGATACTTTAATTTAAAATGTATATCAGTCAACTCTTGAGAATAGAACAAAAATAGTTTTGATTTGAATGATTTTATAACTGATATTCAACCTTGTTATTTTGGGCTCTATGCCAATTACATGTACATTTTAATATCATATATTTGTGAATTACTATATGTTAAATATCACTGCTTGCATTAATTGTAAATGATAAGTTGTAATGAGACATACTTGTCGACGGTTCTATTATGTCTGATTTTTTTTAATAATGTGAATTTTGGGGCCAAAAGCTTTTTAAGCTTCTGATATTGTGCACAAATACAAAGAAATAATAATAACAGTAAATCTACTGGAATTGGCGAGTTGTATGTGATCGTACATATATAGTCTTAATCACATCACATTTGGTTAATACTGTTTTCAAATATATGTAAAAGATGGAGAAAACAAACACTTTTTAACTGTGATAAATCTCATAAATGTAAATGTAGTAAACAAAGCAAACCTTGTACAGTGTACAGGGCAAAGACATGGACCCCTGAAAACACCAAGGATTTGGGGTGCATAGGAGAGTTAATAGCCTGTATTATTATTAGATTTATTTACAGAATTTTGTACTTTTATGAAATAAAGAACCAGTACTGTAAACATGTAAAGGAATCAATGTATATTTCAAAATTGTTTTCTTTTTTACATATGGAGTTAAGTCATTATGTAATTAAAGTGAGAAACCATAGTAAAAGTATTGTTATGACTGTTTTGTTTATGTAAAAATATGGAATATTGACTGTCTTATATGATAAGGGGATTGGGAAAAAACTGTTATATTGATTTACTCTAGAAATGTAAAGGAAAAGAAATAATATATAATCGCTCGCTCCTTTATTTTACCTCTTCGCCTGGAAATTATTGTGCATAAAATATTAATATTTAAATTATCAAATCGCTCGCTCGCCCCAATTTTTGGGGGTCAGTTGTCCGAAGAACAAGAAATTTTATTGGTGTGGTCCAAATATATCATAAAAAAAACTTCTAGGAATTTCCGGATTTTAAATTAACAGAAAACTAATGCGCCTTCTGATCCTAAATGTTTTTTTTAACCTTAGTTGACTTTTGGATCGGTGGAACAGACATTATGATTGAGGGCGATTGGAAATGGTTGACGTCACAAAAGCCAGTGGCGTATTCGGATTGGTATCCTGGAAAGCCAAGCGATTTTCATCATAATGTTAACTGTCTTGAACTTCTTCATAATTACCAGTATCACTGGAATGATCAGGATTGTCATGTTGTCAACAACTTTATCTGCGAAATGCCGTGAGTTTTATCTCATATGACCATCTGTAGCTTAATAATTTTAAACGTTTAAAGAAACAAAACAGTTTCAGATTTTTATTCTTTGTTCAGATTTACATATTTTATTGTAAAAAAAATGTTTTGAAGACAATTTTTGGTCCACATGCAGAGAACCGAAATAAAAGAATTTCTGTTGCCTTCTTATACAGGAAGAAGACATTATACTGTGTTTCAATACATTATCTTGACTCGACTTTATGTAAAGAAGTCTTAATTTATGGATTAATGTAAATTTTATTTTTACTCATTTTAGATTACGTTTTTATACATCTCTAACAGTATGATTTATTTTTATAGATGTAGAACTCTCTTGTGAACATTTTATTTATTCTTGATCTAAAGAATTGTTATAGAACCCTCTCTACACCAGTACAAAATGTTTTTTGGATATTGAGAAAAATATATCCTAAAAAGGTGTTAGTATTGTGCTTATTTATATAATTTTTAACATATGGTGCGTGGCATTTACCCCCAGGAAAAATAATCAAACACAACATAGTATCAGTGAATAGAAATCACTGTTGTTTACCTCCATAGAGAAAATACATGTAAATAACATGTTCAATTAATTTATCTTGGCCTTTAAAAATGTTAAGAATACCTGAATTGATTACAAATTGTGTAATAAACTGTGAATTTCTAATTTTGAGAATTTAGATCTAAGGGCAGATCACTCTAACTGCAAAAAAAATACCATAGAATCAGAACTCTTTAGTGTGCAGTGTAGAGGGGGTTCTTCATATTTAAAAAGACCTTATTTTATCTTATTTCATTTTCAGGAATGGTTTAACATCGCATCATATTTTTGGATAATGGGGACATTGATTCCAATAAAACAACTGTATATAATATGCCTTGTGTCTGAAAAAAAAAGTTATTTGAAGAACATTCACAATAGTAAAAGTTCTATTTTTATCTCTATGATAATGAAAAAATATGTTCACTTAGAACTGTTCGACATATTTTTAGCACTTTGAGTGAAAATTCTTCTAGAGGTCACCCTCCCTGTCACATTAGATTTCGGTATTTCGGCCTCATACAAGAGACAGACAACAAAATACTAGTATTTCAAGCTTGAACATTTTTCATTTCTCTGCATAAATATCATGCCATTTTTTATCATTGAATGATGTCTATTATTTAAAAAATTATGGATAATTTACTGAATTTTCGAATAAGCGTTTACTCATAACTTCAGCGGGTTACATGTATATTGTAAATTTTTGTGTTTAGTAAAATTTTTAACACACATTGGTGATAAAGTTGAAATTATTTGAAAAGGGGTTAAGAGTTAAAATAAATGACGTAATGACTTGCTAGAGCTGTAACCTCTATGCATTGGTTTATATAATAATCATATATACCTTTGTTATTAACTTTGCGAGAATATGTTATATTTGAAAATATAAGATAGAAATTTTGTAAAAGAGAACAGTGCAACATGTTTATCAAGTCGCAATATCCACATTAGATGTCAAACATAATTACCCTCTTTGATGCATTGTAATTTAATCAAATGACCCCTTCGTAATAAATATATTTAATTTCCTGATTGTCAAAATTTAGCAAAGGGGAGTAATGAAATATTTGATTCTCCTTTTGATTGGTAAGTTTGGATCTTGAAACTAGAACGCCGTATTTTTAAACTCAATTCGGGAATGAACATTCTTGGCTTTTACAAATCAGACTATATTTTGGTGTTAAGAATAAGCCGTAAATATATATCAAATTTTGAATTATTAAATAAAAATCACTTTTCAAGCTTACTTTATTTTCCAGCAACCTGAAGCTTAAACTCTTGATTTAATTCAACTAAATAATATTCAACATCCCTCAAACAAAGGTACATCTGAGACACTTTAACGTTTTATATTGTCTTTTACTTTTCTACACAAGCGAATGATAAAAGTTACAAACAATAAGTTTGAAAAAAGTTCTGTTTTTAACATGTTTGGTTAACTAAAAACAATGGATTATCATTTATAATAATTTTTTTCGGCACTCATCCTTTGGTACCATCTCTTAACATGGTCATAGGGCTTTTATAAGTGTAAAAGTACAATTTCCCTGTGTATGTGTCATTTTCGAAAATGTCCAATTATATTTTTTTTTATCAGAAAATAGGAAAAATGTTCATTAGAATGAAATTGCTTTTCCCGCCGGTTAATATATACGATCAAAAAACTTAAGCTTTTAAGCTTATCCCTCAGGTAAATTTTTAAACCTTCCTGCACCAGAACCATCTGAAAAAAAATATACCAGCCTGTAGTCCTCTCTGATAGTAAGGGAAAATGGCTCCAAAGAGCAATCACCAGCAAGTGTGACATTATTTGGTTTTCTAAAAGTGGCGCAAAGATCGGGGACAGTACTAAGCGGCTCAAAACAAACATAGATAACAAAATCAGGAAATATGGAAATGTGTGGCTCTATGTCTGGTTAGGAACCTGCAATTTAACCAGTAGGAACAATCAGTACATTAGTCTAAACCAAAATAAAAATGAAGTCGTAGAAAATATACAAACAAAATTTTATGAGATAATCAACATCATGAATAAATATCCAGGCTCCAAAGTCACCATCTTATAAGTACCACCTTATTCAATAAAAGCCTGGAATATAAAGAAAGGACACCCAAACCCACAGATTTTTGAAGAACAAGATAAGAAACTAGAAGAACAACTTTTTAAATTAAACAACATAATAAGAGAAATCAACACTAATCTTAAAACCCAATCACCAGCATTTTCTGAAGATCTACACAAAACCTCCAAAACAAAATCAGGAACAAAGAAAACATCAAAACTCAGGAAATTTACTAAGTTTTCCCTTTTGGCCGTATTCACCCAGGATCATTAATTGCCAAAGTTTGGTTGAAAAAAATCAGAGATCAATCTATAGGAGACTGCAGGGCCTGAGGAAACAGACCAAGATATACAGAACCCAAGTCTAATATTTGTCCAGTTTGCAGGCAAATGACTTGGTAGGGAAAGAAATTCTGCATACAAGTATTTTATCTTCAATAATGATAATTTTACACTGTTTCACAAAATTGCATGGCACTTAATAATAATTTTTAAAGCATATCCTCTAAATAAATTTACAAGATGTCAAATGGCCATAGTGATCAGCCGAGAATAATAAAACAGTACAATACAACAATTTAAAGGATCTATAAAAGTAAATATGTAAAATTCAACAGATGGGCAAAGAAGATTTTCCAAGAAATAATGCATTTTTATTTTATGGTGACTACCTAAAGCTCCACACTTCCTCCAGAATCCCTGTCCATTTGACACTTAATTTTGCTAAAGGGCTCTGTAAATATTACATTAGTGCCAAAAGTTTGACTGTTGTCCAACCATAAAGAAGAAGATTATTTAAAGATTGCATTAATTCTGATGGTTTTGCTCCCGTCCCATAGGCTGCGGGGGTGGGTATGACATTCACAATGTTTGACTGTTTGTTTCCCTTTACCCACAGATGGTCTATGCCAAAATTGGTTGTCACTGGTTCAGCGGTCCCAGAAAAAAAACTGATGATAATAAAATGTTCGCAGACAATGCACAATATAACACACACAAAAGATAGAAGACTGAAGTACATATACGTACATAGATGACTTAAAAAAGGGAACTCTTAGAAGTCAATTCAGAATTTAAGAAATTATCCATTGTCTAACAAGAGAAGCATATTACTCATTTATTAAAGTGAAGTCTTTGCTTTTATTATCAAAAATACTAGGAATTGTTGAAATAAGTCAAAAAATTTCAAAAACTGAAAAGGTTGAATGTAAAATAATTCATTAGAATTGTAAAAATGGATATTGTTGAATACTTTCAAGGTGTAAAAAGTCACAAGATTTCATTTTCTTTCAATTTACTATTTCAACAATTTGAACATACATCATTCAATCTTTTTTTTCTTCATATGATGCATTCATAACTGTATAATTATTAGTGGTAGTATGTTTATGTCTTGTGCATGTTTTAAAATGTTCATACATTGTTTATGTTAATGTTTTTTGTGTAAGGTGTATTGCCTAAATGTTCATTTGAAATATATGTAATATCGATTTTACTTAAAATATTTATAACTGTATCAGCCATACTTCTAAATTTTATATATATTTAATTACTTATTTATGGCTAAAAGGAACATCTATGAATTATATTTTACATTGTATACTTGTTTAATAAACTAAGGAGCTGATAAGAACAGGTTTATAATCTCTAACCAAACGATATTTTAGGTTGTGTACTGGGATGATAAAGGCTGGAAGAATGACTATGAGTTTCAGTTAACAGAGAGAGATCAGAGCTGAAGATTATTTAATACATTTTGAGAAAAAAACTATAGAAGGTTTGAAGTAAGAGTTATCTTTCATTATAAGAATTACTCCTTCAATAATGAGATTGAGTTACTGCCCTTTGGAGCCAATTTCCACTTTAGGTAGAGGTTATTAGAAGTAATTTCATTAACAATGGGAAGGATAACCAATGAAATTCTTTCTATTTATAACTAAGTTCTGCACTTTAGGACCCATTGATAATCATTATATTTGCAAAGTTTTTTATTTAATTTTTAGGTGGAATAGCTACCTCGTAGATTTTAAAAAAAATATACTTGCGGACTGCCCTGGGATTTTTAACTAAATCAAACGGTATGCATAAAACATCCTGAAAATTTGTTCCTTTTATTTTATGACTTCGTTCTCTATACAATATAAAAATGATGTATGCTAAAAGACGCGTCTTTCAGACCTTCCGCATTTCCTCAAATATCATTAATATGTGTCAACACACAATATCATGTAGCTACATGCACGTGTAAAGTTTGCTGCAGCATGTAATCTAAAACGCCGATTGTTAATACAAACGGAATTATTCAATTATAATTTTAAATAGTCTATTGATAGGCTCCATCAATACAATAATTGATTTGATAACTATACAACTCTGCCACTACTGTACGTGCACTTGTGAACAAATAAGAAAACGTTTTGGTTTGTTTCGTTTTATTTTTGCATACGAGATTCTATTATGGCTTTCATTTAAACCTTCAACTCCTAAGGAATTTAAGTTGTACCTTTTAAGAACTAAGTGGAAAGCATTAATGTTCCTGTATTTAGTAAGAAGAGTACCATTTCATTCCGAAAGAGGAGGGGGGTGGGGGTGGGCAATTCTCGAAAATGTTGAAAATACATATGTCCCGAACTGGATAAGAAATAAATAATTTGCCCCAGACCAGCGCTCACCTCCTATAAATTAGAGTTTTTTTTTTTTTGTTTTTTGGTTTTTTTTGCTTGCCATACATTTTCTCAATGAAGAGGAAAATAAATAATCTGTCCTTCATCTTATTGGAAATAAATATTAGTCTGTCCTTCATTAACATGAAAATAATTTAAAAAAATGACTTGGGAAAACTTGTCAACCACCCCTCTCCTTCAGAATAAAATGGTCGTCTCCTTACATGTACCTGTTTTGATCAGTTATCTCCATTTTAGTTACTATTATTGAAAAACCAATGAACACTATGTACATGCTTGAAATAATATGTTGATGGAGATTGACAACCACCACACAAATCATATGCAAGTTAAGATTTCCAAATCTCAATAGCCTTTTAAATACCTATACAGTATAAGTACTTGTATATGAAAAAGTCAAAGCATAATCCATTGATCAAGAAAATTTATTTCATAAACAGCTATTCAAATTCATAGGTAGACTGTATAAGGATTACTGAGCAGGTGCGAATTATTTCCATCACTTCATGTTCTTGTGGATGAAATCAATTCTGAAAATACATGTATGAGAAAATCAGGATATACATGTGTACATACCATTATTGAGAGTAAATTGGTGTTTAAAATTAAATTAAATTCAAACAATGTATTGAAACATGGAGCATTAAATGCATAATTAAATGAAAAATAAATTAATGTATTGAAACATGGAGCATTAAATGCATAATTAATTGAAAAATAGATTAAATGCAATTCTACTGTTATATTTTATGATTTTGCCAGGAATATTTCTTGGTTTATAATAGCTAATATGGAGCATACCATTTTCCTTAAATGATGGATTAACTTGCTGCCTGAATGAATCCTGTGGTCCAATTCTTTGGGAATAGCTGCAACGCATTATAATGCTATGAGATTACTAAATGAAATACATTGTAGAATAAAATGACATCACATTTGACAAAACAAATCATGATATACAAGATATGAAATAGAAACAAACCTGTGTTACAAAACTGTTCTGGGAAAATAAAACCTCTGACATTTACTAGAACAAGTACATGTAATTAGTATATGAAAAAAAACATTCCTTCATCTATACCAAAATGAGAAATAAATATAATCACACATGCATGCTTTGTTACAACGCACTTTGAAAAATTACGCACTTTGAAAAAAATTTTCAAAGTGCGTTAAAATTTGGGACCAAGCTAACGCACTTTGAAAAAAATATTTTTTTTTCAAAGTGCGTTAATATCGACCATATTAACGCACTTTGAAAAAAATGTAAAGATTGATCAATATTCTTTCAAATAATCGGTATGATAAATAACAGATCCTGGTTTGAGAACATTTTTATGATAAAGTCACTGTAGGACCTGAGATATTGACGTTTAAAATATCTAAGGTTTTGATAAACTAAAAGGGAAAATTAAAGGGTCTTGAAAAAAGGAGTGACGATTGTTTAAGTTCATTAATTCGTTTCTTTTTTTTTAATTCTAGTCTTTGATAAGTAGATGTAAAGGTGTATAGGTGGCACTAACTGAGGACAGCTTCAAGCAACTTAGCATTTATCATTATAAAATGGGGCCAATTTGATTGAATAAATCTATGAAAATACTTTCTCTCTCATATGTTTAACTGTACTTAAAAATTTTAGTTTTCAACCGTTTTAATTGACTCATTTATTATTGAAAGTTTTCAATGTCATACCAGTTAGGTAAATACATAATTATATGAATGCTTTGAGTATAGCATAGACATCGAGACTGGGCGAACCAGGGGAAGGGATGGGGGGCTAACCCCCCCCCCCCTCCCCAATTTATTTTGGAAAGATATATACATCAAGTATTGCATTGAAAGCATTGAAAATGCAGCGTACCCTTTTTAGGTTTATTGCTCCCCTCCCCCGTTTTTTAGCTCTACTGGTCAGAGACCAGAAGAGCTTATGCGATAGTAATGCGTCCGGCGTCCGTCCGTCTGTCTGTCTGTCCGTCTGTAAACAATTTTTCAAAACGCTACTCCTCCTACAATTTTAGTTTGATTTCAGTATAACTTGGCACACAAGTAGACTACACTAAGATACATAAAATAGTGCATCAGTTTTTGATTTCGATGAGCGGTGTTGCCATGGTTACTAAAATTAGAATTTTCTGTAAAATTCCTTAAAAACGGTACTCCTTCTACAGTTTTTGTCTGATTTCAGTATAACTTGGTACACAAGTAGACAACACTTAGATACATAGAATAGTGCATAGGTTTTTGATTTCGATGAACGGTGTTGCCATGCTTACTAAAAATAGAATTTTCTGTGAAATTCCTTTAAAACGCTTCTCCTTCTACAGTTTTGGTCTGATTTCAATATAACTTGGCACACAAGTACACTACACTAAGATACATAGAATAGTGCATCGTTTTTTGGTTTCGATGAACAGTGTTGCCATGCTTACTAAAAATAGAATTTTCTGTGAAATTCCTTTAAAACGCTACTCCTTCTGCAGTTTTGGTCTGATTTCAATATAACTTGGCACACAAGTAGACTACACTAAGATACATAGAATAGTGCATCGTTTTTTGGTTTCGATGAACGGTGTTGCCATGCTTACTAAAAATAAAATTTTCTGTGAAATTCCTTTAAAACGCTAATCCTTCTGCAGTTTTTGTCTGATTTCAGTATTACTTGGTACACAAGTAGACTACACTAAGATACATAGAATAGTGCATCGGTTTTTGATTTAGATGAACGGTGTTGCCATGCTTACTAAAAATAGAATCTTCTGTGGAATTCCTTAAAACGCTACTCCTTCTACAGTTTTTGTCTGATTTCAAAATAAGTTGGCACACAAGTAGACTACACAAAGATACATAAAATAGTGCAATGGTTTTTGATAAGTACAAACCAGTAGAGCTACAGTCTCGACAGAGACTTCTGGTTACCGACACGTATTGGAAAGATAAAGATTTGGACTGAGGGATCTTATACCCGTCTTCTCCTTTTTTGTCGAAAATCAATTCATTTTTGAGGTATGGGTTAGGCTTAGTTTTTTGAAAGATAAATAACAAATAAAATCTTTCCATGACTAAAATATGATTTTTTTTTCAAAGTGCGGTAAGTGTGTCCATGGTTAAATATATTGATGTACACTCTTAACGCACTTTGAAAATTTTTTTTCAAAGTGCGTTGATTTTGTCCCAATTTTAACGCACTTCGAAACATTTTTTCAAAGTGCGTATTTTTTTCAAAGTGCGTTGTCACAATGCTTAAAAATGTGAAATGCTTTAGAAGTATATATACCCTTTGGAGAAATGGAAGGGATTGTTATTTATTCATCCTCAAGCCTGGAACTCTTGACAGCTAAAATAATAAAAGTTTTATATATCAAATAATTAAAAAAAAATAATGTATAAATTACAGAATTTAATTGACTTGACATGTAATCAAACTAAAAAAATATCATATTTCATTTCTCCCATTAATTTAGAAATTCTATAAATTTACAACCATATATCTTACTGTAAGTTTTGTTTTCAAAATAATGATACACACAATTTTTTTATATAGGCCTATATTATGTAGCATGTTTGTTTACTGTCAGAAAGACAACAGCATAACATGTTTAGGAAATCATTGTCAACTCATTGACTGAAACAATGAAATTTCAAATTAAATTTTGTGTAAATTTGTATTACTGTTGTCACAGTTGATCCCCATCACTACATATAATGTCTCAAAGAATATAAGCAAATTGACAAGAACTCTGTACCATATATTTATAGTACAATTAGCCTGCATTAAAAAATTCTAATATAAAAAGTGTGCAACTTTGTATGTGTATGTTCGGATTGGGCAAAGCACACACACCAATAACAATGCACTTGGGGGGGGGGGGGGGGTGTAATATACACACAATTGCAATACACTGCATTAGGTTTTTACTGACTGTGATAATACATGTAAATGAACATGTACACACTCGCTATCGTTTTTTTTCTATGATTTTATCACAAGAATATCTGGATATTGTACATACATGCGCATACATACCTGGGCTAAATGTACTTCAGAGATAGATCTAGGGAGCTGATGCTGATCGTCTCAGTCTTCCATTATCTTCCGAAATAATATATGTCATCATATTCTCGTAATAGGGATAAAAATGCCTTGTCTCTTATCTTATCCTTATTTTCTTTAAAGATTCCCCGGTAATTGCATTAAAATCCACTGCATATCTTAGCTGATGTCGCCACGTTTGTAGATGTAAACAACACTCCGTGTCATCGAGTGCAAGCGGAATGCAGCTAAGCGGCACATAAAAAGTGAATTATTTTAAAGATATGCTATTCTATGCAAGAGGAAATAACAAATAATTATTTATTTAAGCATGAAAATATTAACGTTTGCTACAAATTCTTGCAAATATCGGTAAATAGTTATTTTGAGCTCTATTTCCTTATAGGCCTAAGGATTAATCAGGGCGGAGCAACTTTCATGATGTCAGACCTCATTATGACCTCATTACCATATTTTTTTCATGTGTTGCCTTAAGGTAAGTCACTCCTCAAATTTGTTATATCAAGAAATTTTTGTGAAGTATACTTTGGATAAGTACTTATATAGTATTACTCAAAATCGCAGAGAAAATAGGGGGTCAGTGTGCATCTTACTGATCTATGGTTCAATTAAGTTGACATTTTTGCACTTAAGTTTGAACACTTTGATTTATTACTTTATCTCAAATTTTATTATATCAGATGTGGCTACGTTAATAAATTTAATCTTATTTTACATAAAATAGTTTGAATAATATTTATCATTGAACAAATCTTGCAAATGCGCGTTTATTATTGTGTGACCTTTTTGCACAAAAAAAACAAAAAAACATTTGGGGTATTAAAAAACTAAATAGGCAATCAAATATTTTCTTATATCAAGCTTTTTAGGAGTTAAGTGCTGATCAATCACAAGTATCAAGTAGTTTAAAATAATGAAAGAAAAAGTTGGGGTCAGTGATGTTAATTTTGAAATATTGGTCAAAATATGTGATTTTCAGGCAAAAAAATGGTGTAAATGTTATCTTGACTTCTTTAATATATCTTCATTTCTTGGCAAAGTTTGTTGAAGGAAGGTGTAAAACTTGTTCTAAAAATATAAATTAAGGCCTATATTAAATATTCCTGCAAAATCACAACGGAAAATATTCTCCGAGTAAAAGTATGTGAGGGTAAAGTTTCAAGACATTAAATATAATAAATGTGCAGATTTGCAGAAATTTCTGCTGAATATCCTTCCACCACAAGAAATAGTCCCACATAAATATTGTTTCTTTGTAGATTTTTAAGCAGTTTTTTCGATGAATGTTAAAAAATTTACATTGTTGAATATAAATATTTTATAAAAATTGAATTTTAATAAATATTTTTTAAGTAAGAGGTTCTGCGTGAACTTTCCCAAAAAGCTGACGAGTGACTTACCTTAACTGTACTGCGCAAAAGCAGAATTGAAACACATCATTTAGATTAAGCAGATACCTATAAAATTTCAATAAAAAATTGAGAAAAAAAATAATATTTACCAAAATATAGACCTGAAAAAGGTACACAGTATTCCCCCTTTGTACATTTTACGCAATTTTCACCGCATCCAAACATGTCAAAACCGGCGCGGATACCCGAAGTGATTCTTTGAATCCTTTGATCTGTTGATGTGCATTTTACCGACACGAGAGTGTATGTGTAAGCATCGAAAAAGTGCAAAAGAAATAATAAATAGATAGATTCATTCATAGATAGAAAGATAGACGAAATATAGATTCTGATAGAAAAGGAGATTAATAAAATAAAATAAAATAAAATAAATAAATAAATAAATAAACAAACAAACAAACTAACTTGCATGTACACATTCATGTCTATAACAACTTTCCAAACGAAAATGTAAAATTCAGTAAATAAAATTCTTTCCGATGATGAATGCACGGTTATGACATATGTCAAACCCACGTGCACGATACTTTGATAATCTATTATTTGTCTCTGGTAGGGAGGAGATCACCCGTGGGTTTCCGACGATGAACAGCAGTTTGTCCTGTATAACTATATAACCAGGCGCGGATCCAGGAATTGAAGTTAGAGGGGGCACCAAAAGTAGGCAAGTGGTTCGGGGGCTGCCTTGAGGCCCCCAGTGGGTCCAGGTGGCAGCGAAGTTCCGGATGCTTCTGGTTTCTAGAGATTTTGTAGGGTAAAAATGAGGTCTACCAAGTAGACATCGTTTCAAGCCACGGTCCGGAGTCCGCATATAGCTCTTTCCTACCCGTGGCTGCTTGCTCACAAAAAGTGTTGTAATCTTAAATATTTACGCCTCTCTATCGTGACGTCATATTCAGGCAGTGACAAGTTTTGTTTCCATCGCAAATGAAATCAACAACTGAAGTCAACAATATAAAAAAGAAATATTTCCTTTACTGCGATTGGATGTTGAAAGGTCGTGATAAAGTTCATCTTCCGACTATGCTTTACTCGCATTGGTGAATATTTTAAGAGCCCTCCGCGAGAAAACTATGCAGAACTGTCCAAATCGAAGGCTGTCATATCTGAATGAAATTTGGTGGGTAGTTAGACTTTACAATATGTTATTCAAGAATGACAAAAAAAAATTCCATCATGCAACATGGCGGCCGTAGGCAGCGCAACTTCCTTATTGCACATTTAAGTACAAATGCACTTTAAAAAATCAATATAAATGGTAAAATTCACATTTGATTTATTTTACTCAAATTTGCCTTTCTATTAAGGTATTTAAAGTAACATAATGCTAAAAATATTTTTCTTATGGAAAAAGGTTTCTGAACATAACTCACACAAGATTAAGACACAACTGTATTCTAAAGTCTGATTTATATCGCTGTAACCTAATTACCAGTCCTAATTGTTCTTGTGGACTACTAGAAGATACATATCATTTGTTTTTTGTTTGTAAACATTATGTAAAAGCAAGAAATTCCTTAATGAATAAGCTACTGTCATTAAATTATTTGCATATTATAGATGTACATTTAATGCTATGGGGCGATGATTCTTTAACTCTCGAACAAAATGCTGAACTTTTTAAGAATATTCAAACTTTGTTAAATGAATGTGGTCGTTTTTCAAGATAAGTTTTTTCTCAACATCTCAAATTATTTCTGTATATTTAAAGAACTTATTCTTGTTTATTGCTGCAACGTATACAATGTATATAGTAGACCGTATCTATATATGTTTGTTTTACTTTGGCAATTTTACAAAATGTTATATTAGGAGAGGACTATCTAAGTTACAGAACTTGTGTCCGATCCTTTTGACTTTGTCAATAAAATATGTTCAATTCAATGCTATGTTCTTTCAAAATTGACATTTATCATAATTAAATATGCAATATATCAAAGGGCAGACAACTCTTGAAAATTGGCATGATGCCAATTTTCAAGAATTGCCAAAAGTATTACAAATTCAATGCCCCAGATCTTCCAAGACCAATCTTTGAAATTATTTTTTTTTATTTTATTGTACAGATATAACTCTAAACATTATCTTTGCAAAATATTGAGCTTGGGAAATAATAAATAATTGAGATATGGGGATTCACAAATCACCAATTTTAAAAAAATATAGAAGAAAAATTACATTTCATACAATCTATACAGCAAAATAGAACTATAAATTATCAAAATATACTATTTGATAAACAAATATGACTTTCCCATAAAATATTTTTGCAATTTTTTAAAAATTGGCTTAAAAACTGTTTAAATATGGTAATTTTGCATATTTCAAATTTTAGAAAAACCATGTCTTCCTCGTTAAAATATGGTGACTTACATTTTTTCATATGTTGAATGACAATATTTCTTATTTTTATATAATCAAATTATTCTTTAAAAATAAAATACTTTATACACAGTAGTTTTGTGCACTATTTAATTACAACTAATAGCACTTCATTTGGCATTCTGATAACGAATGATATTACATGTATATACCTAAAGAGACAAGCTGTTTAAGCATTTAAAAAAGGCTTTATGAGGGAGTTTCGATTGGCAATATTATATCAGTCGTACAAAGTGTTCAGTTGACCATTCAAGCTTGCTGCATACATTCATTAAATGCATAAAAGACAACATGAACCTAAAAATTCATTCAAGTTGATCCACAATTCCTTTAATAAATCTGATACATTTTTGTGAAAATCAGCATATTCCATATCTTGCAGGGCGTTTTCCAAATCCTCATCTTTCATGATATTGGGATCAAATTTGATAAGCCAACGTTCTGACGGTTTTGATCTTAATTTCACAAAAGTTGCAAAGAGTCTCCTCTTCCTTGTTTATTCTTCCATCGATATATTCTGCTTCATCATATTCTGTTTTGTCATCTACATGTCTTACAGATCCGGGAAGATAGTTATCTGTTCTGTGAAATTGAGTTTGTACCTATAAAAAAACCCATTTTTTCAATTAAGATTAAACATTCATAATAAATTCTTCAGATTTTCATCATAACAACATGGACAAAAGCAATTTTATCATATCCTACGACAACAACTATTTCCCCGCCTGTACCAAAAGGGAAATCGTTGCAGTCTTGGAGAACAATAATCATAGCCAATAAATACATGTAGATGTATAACATTAAATAGGAGAGATTCATGTTTTACAACAATTGTGGTGTGAGAAAAAAGATATTAATATGTTATTTATTGTATTTAAAGTAAAATTATATTTTTAGTGACTGTTCGAGTTGCAACTTGGCATTAATTTTTTGTATATACATACCTCAAAGCCAAGAATTTGTCCGAAATGGGAACTTGGAAAAATAACCCAGTCCAATTCCATATGCCTTCCTGAATGTAACTCCATCAGGGTGAATGGTATGTTATTCATCAGGCTTATATTTGGAATTTTCGTTTTTATCCTCATCTCCTGGCTCTGATCAATGGACATCACTGAGGTAGGAACACCCTTTACTCCTCCATTATAGTTCAAGGCGATTACCATATCATCTGGCGTTAAAACATCATGCCCTTCACCTGAAAATCTACATGAAAAATAGACATTGTACATGTGAATGAATTTATCTTTAGGAAGATTTCATTATATCTGCTATACATAAATTCCATCTGTATAAATGATGTTCAATCAATTTGCTCACATAATATTCAGTGTTTTGCAAAATTATCACCTAAGCAAATAATTGATTGATAACAAAACTAAAAAGTAATTTATTCCTTCCTTAAAAATTATTTTCACAACAAATGAAATCATGAGAGCCATAGATTAAAGTTTTTTTTTTTCCATTCTTAAAATTTTTAATTGGTAATTATAAAACTTCTAAACTGAATTTACCTCAGTATGTGCATCTTGCAATCGGCTGTCTTGGCATCACCTATGTCCTTGCCAGACTGTGGCTCACTAAAACTGTATTCTAAGATCTTGATCCTAGAAAGATGGTTCAAATGTTGCAAGTTGGACACCAAACTCGAACAGTGATAGCACCCTGCATTGTCACTCTTCAAAATAATCTCACTTGCATTGGGAGCAGAAATTGGCAACTGATTCAACACGTCAGTGATAATGTGTGCAACAGAAAACCACCTTTTGTTTCCCAGTTGTAAAATGTGAATAAGTAGTTTTTTCCAACTTCCAGAGATGCATTGAATAAAAGCACAGACCAGAGAACGATACCTTCCAGCGAATGTCACTGTTCGTGCAGTACTCAAGAATATTATGTGTACTCAAATATTTATGACGTAATACACTAACGTAATGGTGCTAAAATTTGAACATGAGTAAATGACTATAACAAAGTGTTTGTTTTTTGTTTTGGATTCTACATGTAGACCTTACCTCCATTTTCCGGATGAATGAACATGTTAATGTTTTTGGTGCTGATCTTATTTGTAAGTATCTACATGTATGAGTCCTATGTTGAGTAAACTTGGATGGATGATACATTTAAGTATGTACACTACCAGGCTTGTTTCGACTGCTGAATCTGATTTACATGTTTTCCTTGAGTGCACAAGTTAAAAATTTTGAAGCAGATCTTATTTCTTAGTAACTACATGTATGATCATGAGGCCTATGTTCATATGATACATCTAAGGATACAAACCGGTCACGGTAGCCTAGTGGTAGAGCGTTAGCTTCGTGATCGGGAGGCCCGGGTTCGATTCTCGATCGCGGCGCCGCGTCATACCTAAGACGTAAACAAAGGTAGTGACTGTTCCTTCGCCAAGCGCTCGGCACTAGAAGTGAAAGTCACGGGTCTTTCGGGTATGACCTTAAAAACGTAAGTCTCGTGTCACGGTAGGTGTTGGCACAATAAAGAACCCTCACTGCTCAATGGCCCTGAGTGCCGAGTATAGGTCTAAATTTGAAGCCCTTCACCGGCATCGGTGACGTCTCCATATGAGTGAAAAATTCTCAAGAGGGACGTTAAACAATATACAATCAATCAATCTAAGGATACAAACTTACGGACTTTCTTCGGATGCTGGATTTGATGCACATTTTTGAATGAGTAAACAGGTTAAAGGTTTTAGAGCTGCTTCATTCAAAGTAGGTATAAGCCCTTCTTGGAACATTGGGCCTACATTAACCAACCTTGCATTGATGTTGCATCAAGAAATGAACACTAACAAAATGCTTCAGACTAGATTTCGAATAACATTTTCCTGATGGACAAAGTTTTAGATAAGTCTGTTCCCAAGTAACTGATAGCCAGCCATATCAGATCATAATTGCATAAAGTTCGCATTTTGGATGTAAACGTGTAGATTGTAAGCTTAATATATGACTCTGCCTTACTTACAGACAACATTCTTTGAGGAAAGCTATATTTTGTCTGATTATCACAGACTCCACACAAAAACAACAGTGAATTTAACGTTTCCTAATTATTTATTTCTTAAGCTTGGCATTTTATTGGCCACGGCTGGTTAAAATCAATTTATGAAAAATACATGTGTACAGTGGGTGCCGACCCAATTGGTTTTTGGCACACCTCCAATAAAAGCAAACAAACAAACAATCAATCAATGAATCAATCAATCAATCAATATTAACTGTACACATGTCAAAGTTTTACAGGATAAGACTGACGTTTAGCTTCAAAGTTCCTGCAGTTGCGTCGGTCTTATGCAACAATCAATATTCATCAATCAGTGTTCAATACGATCAATTAATGTTCAATTAAATCAATGAATGTTCAATTCGCTCAATAATATTGAATTAGATCAATCAATGTTCAAACAATATTCACAAATCAATATTCAGTTCATTCAGATTAATGTATTGTATGCTTATGTTAAGCCAATCAATATTCAAATAAATCAATCAATGTTCAATGTAAATTATATACAAGTTCCTTGTATTCCATTCCAGAATTATCCACGCAATCATGTTCGAGTTGCGCCCTGTTAACAGCGGCGCAAGTCAAGATGATATGTGTTAAGCTAAATTCGCCTTTCAGCTAATGGCTATTATCAAGGTTATTACGTAGCATACAATACTGGGTGAAGATAGGACCAGCCGTGACGATGCTGCTGTGTAGCAGATTGATGATTATCATAAACAACAACTACACCCTGTTTACAGCGGCGAGTGTCATTATGATTGGATAAGTGAAACTCCTCCTCCTGGTCCTTGGCACTGTCCATCACTCTGGCATGTACCTCTGACGAAAAAGGGGGGAAGTCGAACATGGCTAGGCAACGTCTTAGAATGAGTCGTGGCTCCAAACCTTCAGTATATTTCCTGAAAGAAAAAACTCGACACACAGAAAACGAATTCAAGAAATTAGGGGTTGGGAAGGGAGGGTTTTTGAAAATATTTCCCCAATTAAGCAATACTCAAATTAAGACGTGTATCTTTGAGGGTGGTTGATATCTGACTGCTCCTATGCTCTGCGCGTATATTGCGCGCGCATTATACCGCGTGGTGCGCTGTGATAAATGGATTTATATCGTATTCACTGCATAAATCTGATTATCACAGACTCCACACAAAAACAACAGTGAATTTAACGTTTCCTAATTATTTATTTCTTAAGCTTGGCATTTTATTGGCCACGGCTGGTTAAAATCAATTTATGAAAAATACATGTGTACAGTGGGTGCCGACCCAATTGGTTTTTGGCACACCTCCAATAAAAGCAAACAAACAAACAATCAATCAATGAATCAATCAATCAATCAATATTAACTGTACACATGTCAAAGTTTTACAGGATAAGACTGACGTTTAGCTTCAAAGTTCCTGCAGTTTCGTCGGTTTTATGCAACAATCAATATTCATCAATCAGTGTTCAATACGATCAATTAATGTTCAATTAAATCAATGAATGTTCAATTCGCTCAATAATATTCAATTAGATCAATCAATGTTCAAACAATATTCACAAATCAATATTCAGTTCATTCAGATCAATGTATTGTATGCTTATGTTAAGCCAATCAATATTCAAATAAATCAATCAATGTTCAATGTAAATTATATACAAGTTCCTTGTATTCCATTCCAGAATTATCCACGCAATCATGTTCGAGTTGCGCCCTGTTATCAGCGGTGCAAGTCAAGATGATATGTGTTAAGCTAAATTCGCCAAACGTGATTAGGTACTCATTAACTATGCACGCCGCCACCAATGTGGGGGTAGCTTAACACCC
>PRKT01000529.1:322130-371641 GCA_003671525.1 Saccostrea glomerata | reverse complement strand
TGAAAAACACTACTTTCATAAACATGTTTAATCAAGGGAGATAATTCAACACTTGGGTTTTAAAACCCCATGTTGTCCTTTAAATAGGTCACAGGTATCCAATGATATAAAAAATAGCTGTTTCATGTACATTTTAAAAATTTCTTTGACGAGTAAAACAATATGCGTTTCTTTTTTTGTTGAGTATATATGATTTAAAAAACACCTGATATCTCGAACACGGTAATCTCGAATACCCCGCTTATGTCGAAGTATATTCAAAGTCCCAAGCCCTACTTTTACCTGGCTTATCTCGAAGTGCAGTGAATTTTTCGGTCTACTGAACACACCTGGCGTCGTGACTTCACACTTTCTCGCCAGTGGCTATTAATTAACACCTCCAAACCGGGGGAATCTTAATTCATCCCAAGCTCATGTTGGGTATCTGTGACACGGTAATTGGTATGACAGCTTGGGTGTTGGTGTAGTCTACGACCGATAAAACCACTCGCAGCTCTTCAGAAATTAAATACAGACAGTATTACATGTATAACCAATATTGCATTTAATCTGTATAATTAAAATCGTAAATTCATGAAACACAAAAGATTTTTCAATATAAACATAAACAATTAAGTTGCGGTGCGTATTGCACAGTGCAGTGATTGATTACACCCATGTTTATCTGCGTATAAATAGATAACCTTGACCGCCATTTGCATTGTTAGTTTCGTAAACTATATGTTCCTTAGTATTACTTCGTAATGTAATACATGTAAGCTATTTATAGTATTCAAGTTTACAGTTTAAATACTGATTATTTTCTTAGTGCTCTAAATAACATTTTGCTCTAAATTTCATCAAATAAAGTTTTTTAAAAAATTCGTCTTTTTTTTCTTACGGAGAGGTTCTTCAACTATAACGCTAATGATACATCCCGTTTGACCACGTAAACATTACATAGAAAATGTAAAATCGCTGTATATGCAATAAGGCATGTATATTTAATTGTTTTACAATTATACACGATAAAGAAAACACCAACATTGTTTTTCGTCATATTTATTGCGAATATGCTTGAATCTTTACCGTAAAGACTACATGTTTGGTAATACAGGATATTTTTTTGACGAAAACTTTTACACTTTGAAAAACTTTATCGAAAACTTTGACACTTTGAAAACTTCGATAACTTTGATACTTAGGTAAACTTTATCGAAAACTTTAATACTTTGAAAAACTTTATCGAATAACTTTTACCCTTCAAAAAACTTTATCGAAAACTTTGAAACTTTGAAAAACTTTATTGAAAACTTTGATACTTTGAAAAACTTTATCGAAAACTTTGACACTTTGAAAAACTTTGACGAAACTTTGAAACTTTGAAAAAACTTTGGCGAAAACTTTGACACTTTGAAAAACTTTATCGAAAACTTTGACACTTTGAAAAACTTTGGTTAAAACTTTGACACTTTGAAAAACTTTGGCGAAAACTTGACACTTTGAAAAACTTTGGCGAAAACTTTGACAATTTGATTTACTATAGTTAACTATATTTGACTATAGTATTTTCTGTAAGGGTAATCCGACATTCAAGAGGAGACAAATTTGATGTCAAAATAGAAAGATAAGATTGTCGGATTTCACTATGTAACAAAGTATGGGGGATGGGAAAGAGATTTTACGTCGAAATTCACAATGTGACGGATTGCACAGGTCTTAGCTTATACAATTATCTAATCTCTTCTGTCAATATTAATGGTTTTTTTTTCCTGTTTTATAGCCTCCATAACTCTTACAGTCTCTCCTTCCGGACCTGTGGAGGTGAATCAGAGCGTGACAATTCAGTGTAGATCTGACAGCCATCCATTTTTTGCATACATGTATTTTTACTCTACTGCAAGCAATCATAGCATTTTCTGTCTTCTTACGTTCGATTCATTAGAATCAAAATGTAGACAATCCGTTTGTTCTTCAAACTACATAACCATTTGTCCCAACCATAGAACGTACAGTGTCGTTTATCCTGTTCCTCAGACATGGAATGGAGAAGGAGTTTATTGCAAGGATGCTTTCGCAGGAAACGAGGGAAGTAATCAAGTCAACTTCAGTGTTATAGGTTTGTAATGTTTTTACCTTTCAGTTTTCCTGTTATTTATTTGTCAAACTACGTACACGCACTTGCAATTGTGAACAAATATATCATTTGCATTGACTTCCTGATTGTACACGAATTGCTTTTTTGCATTAAAGCTCTATGCTCGTTTACTTAACAGACGTGGATGTGGTAACTTAACTGGTTATACTATTACTTTACTCTTGAAACATTGTGAACTTTTGAGTCTACTGTATCAATATCAACAAGTTAAGGGTCTTTCTACGACGTCACAACATGTACTTCCGTTGAAACACCATTTTGATCCCAAATGATCTGAATCAAATTCACCTAACACCGTTAAATTACCGAGTATAACACACTATGCAATATTGTGGACGAAATGTACATGGTATCACCTCGAGGCGACGAGAGTGCCCAATATGTTTTCCTTTCTTTAAACATGCATTGTTTGTCAATTTATTTTATTTCTAATTATCTAATTATAAAAAAAATACATTAAAACATTAATTGATATAAATATGATTTTTAAGAAAAGAAAAAATTGATATAAAAACCCGCGCCTTTCCATCAACATTACGTAATAAATCTGCAAAAATTCATAACTTTCTTTTTCTACCAAAAACATATATGCTTTCCAGCGAAATATCCCTCAAATATGCAAATTTAAAAACATAAGGCACATGTTTCATCTTCCCATCGACTTGAGCTCTGTTCACGATTTGTATGAACCCAAATCAATAGTGAAAAACAATCTCGAATGTATTACGAAGACGCCATGATAACCCCCTTCTCACAAACTTTGAAAACAATGATGGAATACCTCTTAATCATGAAGTATGGAGCTTAACTTAATTGAATGTAAAAAATATATTACCTAAAATATACCATAGAAGGGACTCTTAACACCGTCTATTCTATATCTACAGTTAATAAATCCGAGTTTTTTTTCCGACCTCTGACTCAAAGACCCGAGATTCTGCGATTGACACCCAAATGTGTGATTGTACCCTGTGAAAATTAACTTCTTCATGAAATCACCAAAAGGCGTCGACAGTAAGTGGAATTGTTGATGACTCGAACATTTGATCAACATTAATTATAAGCTGTTTGTATGGAAAACGATGTTTGAATTTCATTAAAGGAATTTCTTTTACCCGCTTTTTTAGGTCACCTGAGTACATTCAGGTGACCTATTGCTGTCTGTTGTTGTCCGTCGGCGTGCGTCGTCCGTTGTGCGCCGTGCGTTATATTAACATTTGAACATTTTCAGCTTCTTCTCTGAAACCGCTCAACCAATTTCGGCACAAAGCATCTATGGGTGAAGTGGAACAAGAATTGTGAATTCAATGTCCCTGCCCCCCCCCCCGGGGCCTGAGGGGTGGGGCCAAAACCACTAAAATTAGTGCAATCTTTAAAAATCTTCTTTATTGCCCCTGGACATCAAGCAGTCAAACTGTTGGCATGATTGTAATCAGCATTGAGTCTTCTATTAAAATTGTGAAATTCATAGCCCCAGGGTCAGGGGTGCTAGGGCGGGGATAAATAGACTGTATAGTAAAAATGCATTATTACTTTGAAAATCTTTTCTGCTCCTGGGCATTAAATAAGCTAACCAAGTACAAAGTTATGTTGAATAGAATTGCCTCTTCCAAAATTGTGAATTTCATTGCCCCAGGGTCAGGGGTTCTGGTGTTAGGGTAGGACTCTATTGATTATATAGTGAAAATGCATAATTCTTTAAAAATCTTCTCCTCTGTTCTTGGATACTTAACCAAAGAACTATGTCCATAGTTATGATAAGGAAGGATGCTTCTTCCCAATTTGTGAATTTCATGGCCCCAGGGTCAGGGGTTCTGGTGTTAGGGCGGGGCTCTATTGATTATATAGTGAAAATGCATTAATTCTTTTAAAACCTTCTTCTCTTCTCCTGGGTATTAAACAAACAAACTAATTACATAGTTATGATGACTGAGAATGCCTTTTCTAAAATTGTGAATTTCATAGCCCATGTGTGAGGGGTTCGGGTGTTAGGACGCGGCTCTTTTATTGTTTATATCGTGAAAATACATTAATTTTTTAAAAGTCTTCTCTTCTCCTGGGTATGAAATAGACTAAGCAAGTACATGGTTATATTGAATAAGTCTGTCTCTTTCAAAATTATGAATTTCATTGCCCCATGGTCAGGGGTTCTGGTGTTAGGACGGGGCTCTGTTGATTATATAGTGAAAATGCATAAATTCTTTAAAAATCTTCTCCTATGCTCCTTGGTATAAAACCAATGAACTATGTACATAGTTATGATGAGGTAGGAGGCTTCTTCCCAATTTGTGAATTTCATGACCCCTGGGTCAGGGGTTCTGGTGTTAAGGTTGGGCTCTATAATGATTATATTGTGAAAATGCATGAATATTTTGGAAATCTTTTCTTTGCTCCTTTGTATAATGCCAATGATCTAAGTATATATTTATGATGAAGAAAGGTGCCTCTCCAAAAATGGTTAATTTCAGGGGCCCCTGCGTTAGGGGTACTGCAGGCGCGGCGGGGGGGGGGGGGTTGTTACATAGTCTGAAAATTTAAAGTAATTAATGTACTTTGAAATCTGCTCTTTGATATTAATCACCCATTCTTGATGAAATGAAATTTATAAAATTTCCAAAATTCTGAAATATGTGGCCCCAGGGTCAGTGGTTGGTTCGTCTGAGTTGGTGTGCACAACTGGTGGTTGTAAAGCGGAAATGCATTTTCTCTATGTAACTCTGATCTGCCTTTGGGTATTAAGTAACAAAAATAAGCATGCTAAGTATATAGTTATGATAAACAATGGTGCCTCTTTCAAAATTGTGAATTTCAAGGCGTTTGGTTTAAATTGAATAGTTAAACCAAATTCAGGTGTTGGAAAATTGAATAGAACTTTAAAGCACTAAGCTTTAAAAAATATATAATTAAGGGTTTTAACAAAATAAATTTAATATTTTAGATATTTCCAAACTATAAAGTATGTAAAATACTTTGGAACGTTATTTAATAGGAAATTGAGCCTATTATTAGAAACAAATGCATGCAACAAAAATCAATTATACTTCAAAGGTGTAGAGATCCTCCTTAAACATATTTTGTGTGCAAAGGTAACTGCTTTATATTGTCGCGGAAGAACTATAGTTCTCTTCTTGAGAAAATTCTGACAGATAAGGCAGAGAGCTGCAGATCCATACGTTGTAGAAAACTTCGATTTTTTCGCTTTTTTCATATATAATTTCTTGTAGTTTGTAAAAAAAAAAAAGGTCTTATAATGGTATCCGATAATAAGTCATATATTTTACTCCAATGATTGATACTTATTTTACCTTTCAATGGTCTGAAACAGTCCTCTATGGTTTGGAATGTCAGTTTTAAAAGAGTCCAATTTTAACGGCCACTTCCACAAACGACCCTTCTTGAACCGTTGAAGGTAAATAAACACATAGGAATAGGTAAATACGCGTATATCGTAATTATCGGATATCATTTATGAAGCTTGGAAAAACATAAAATAAAAGGAACTTTACCTTAAATGAGCGACAAAAAATCGGCAACGTAAATCGATATTTTTGCAACGCATGGATCTGTAACTCTCTGCTTTATCTGTCCGAATTTTCTCAAGCAGAGAGCTACAGTTCTGCAGATATTAATATTGTTGATGTGAAATTTAGAAATTCGTGAGCATGTGGATATGCAATGTTTTGACTTTTGATATACCAGGTAGAATCTGAAATAAGGAGTCCAATGCTTTGTAGTGGATATTGCATGATAAAGAAATTTCTTATTTTATTCATAAATTTTATGCTCGAGGAAAAATTGTAAATGCAATATTAATGTAAATCTATTCATGTCTGTCTTTAATTAATGAATAAAAACATTTTCAATACATGTATCCCATAGAAGAACATGGACTTTGTTCCTATTTTCATGGGAAGGGGGTATCATTTTGCAAACTCATGCGTACAGTACCTCTAGATTTAATTATATTTAATAGTTTCAGTAACATCAGTGACCCTGACCCCAACTAACATTACTGTGGATGCTGGTACACAGATAAATCTAACATGTCAGACAGACTATTGTAACCCAGCAGCCAACATCACGTGGAACAAGGCATCAACTATTCTGGTCACGCCCACCACAGATAGAATAGACACCAACAACAATGGCTTTTTAAGAACGACGTCAGTACTACAGTATACAGGTGTGGTGGTAGATAATGGACAACAAGTGTACTGTAGAGCCAGCAATAGACCAGGGCAAAATATGGACTCCAACGAATACATACTGAATGTAAGATGTAAGTATTTCAATACTGTTTCGTATATGCATTATTTGCTCATGTGTAAGTAATGGTGATGAAAATTAATGACGATACACGTGTGCAAACCTGATGTTTTAAATACCAAAATTACTTAAGCTTTATACAAATTCAACTTAGCTTTCAAACAATTTCAAAAGTCAATTGAATGAATGCAGGAGGAACATGTTATTACCTATTTTGATTCGTCTTATTGATCTAGGTAAACGAATAACTTCAAAACGTGTTCGGAATACTGTAAGAGTCGTTTAGCACGAACACCGATATTTCGAATGCAAGGATAAACCAAAATTACTTTACATCCCCAGCTATATAAATTTAACGAATTTTCTGATACGGATATAACAAATTACAGATATTATAAAGTAATTTCATAGGTCTCAGTGACTTCGTTATAACCAAATTGTATTGTAATATATTTCAAATAAGAGGATTACATTCTATAACTGTGTCAATCGAGTATCACGTATGATACCATAAATTTACTTAATTAATAAAACTAATTGTATTTTTTAAAAAGTATTCAGTGGTGTTCTTATCTCAAACTTGCTTCTTCTTGTACCGTTTTATCTATCACATGCATTTCTGTTTCGTTCGGGAAATGTATGAAGTTATAGTTTCTAGATTCATTTTGATTTCGGTTTTGCTTTACTTAATGTACAAATCATTTCAAATTTCTCCCCAATAAAGATTTTACCTTTTGTTTTCAAGAATTCGTTGATTAAGTCGAATCGTTTCATTTGGATTTCTGCTAATTCTTTTGGCGTTTGTGTTATGAAGAATTGTGTTACTTTTGTTTCCTTTATCACACACTTTGCAAAGGATCACTACGTTATATATAGGGATCTGACGTATAGGACCAGGCTTGGTTTTTTCTCTACAAAAAGCTTGTAGATTTCCGTTCCAATTAATGACATTAGGCTGAATACATATAACAATTTGTTTTTCCTAAATCTTTTTTCAGTGAGTAGAGGTGGGAGGAACCCTTTCATTGATTTTCTGAGTTTGTTATCTCCAAATGTAATAATTGATATTTGTCTTCACTTCTCATTGTGCATAAAGGTAATGTTTGATTGATTGATTGTATATTGTTTAACGTCCCTCTCGAGAATTTTTCACTTATATGGAGACGTCACCGTATGCCGGTGAAGGGCTTCAAATTTTGACCTTTACTCGGAACTCCGGGCCATTGAGCAGTGAGGGATCTTTATCGTGCCAACACCTGCTGCTGACACGGGGCCTCGGTTTTTAAGGTCTTCATTAAGGTAATGTCTACTGTCTCTGAAATTCTATTCTTTATGTCTAGGCTATTTATCCGTGGATATGATAGAAACTTGTCATTAATGTGTACAAATTATATAGGCCTAAATGAAATCCAAGGGAGTTCATTTACTGAAATATGTAGCCAAAATCAATGTGATTAAATTCGAAGGAATATATGCAGTTGAAATTCATCGCAGCTCAATGCTGCCAAGAATATCCGTATTGTGTAACACATAGTGAGTTATTTTTGTCCTCGGAGAAAGTGTGCTTATACTGAGGTTCGTTCCGCCTGACTGACAACTGTATATTGGATTGTTACGATTTGACATCTCTTTTGTGTTTCTTGTATCAAGAATGGGTATGCATAAGGGATAGATACGAGGGGTGATCAAAAGTTCGCAAACTAATTGAATAACTTTTAAAATATTTTTCAAAGTGAGATTTTGAGTTTATTCTTTTTCAAAGTAGGCCCCTCTAGCTTTTATGCACTTTTCCCATCGGTCTGCCCATGCGCGAAACACGTCATCCAAGCCATCACGTGACATGACCCTTAGCACCTTGTTCACAGCAGTACCAAGATCTTCCCGGGACTCATTTTTTTTCTCCCCGTAGGTTATCTTTCAAAACTGGAAATAGCCAGAAGTCTCAAATTGCCAAATCTGGGCTGTAGGGGGATGAATTAGGTTTTCTATACCCAGTGTTTCCATGGTGTCTATCACAACCCGACTTTTATGGCTAGTTGCGTTATCATGGTGCAGAGTGAATCCAGATCTTATCAGATCTGGGCGCTTTCTCTTTACTGTTCTCGTCAAATCTGATTTGATAACCCTTGCATAGTAGTCCCCAGTAACTGAAGTTTTGGGTGGTACCATGTGATTTAGAATTATACCGCTGATGTCACAGAAAACTATGAGCATAACCTTACCTGCTGACTTGGTTACGCGTCCTTCTATTGGTGATGGCGAGGAAGGATGCTTCCAAATTGAACTTTGTTGTTTACTTTCTGGCTCATAGAAATGTACCCAAGTTTCATCACATGTGATGATTCTTTATGAAATAATTTTGTTCTTTTTCATATCTACTAACGTAGGACCGGCACGCATTCACTCTCACTCTCATTTGCTCTGGCAGAAGGAGGCGAGGGACCCATCTCGCACAAACTCGCCACATGTTAAGCTTACTCGTTAAAATCTCTTGAACTGTTCCATAAGACATGCTAATATCAAAACATTAAAATAGTCTTTTAAAAGGCGAAATTTAAAACTTTAAAAGTGTTGTATCAGGTGGATTCGAACCCCCGACTTTAAAAATAGAGTATCCAAGGTGTAAAAGTCAGCGCATATATCAAGTGAGATAGTCTGAATAAGAATGAATGGAATAAATTTATAAGCAGATTATGAAAATCTGATTTCCTTATTTTTTGTAAACTTTTTTGTGAATTTCGACCCCAGGGCAGGGGTGCCCCTAAAAAATCTTATCTTAAATTAATCCTTTTATCCTAACCTATCAAAATATCTCAATTTTATTTACGGGCAGGCCTGCCCTAATGGACTTCAAGGCCAAAATTCATGCAAAAATCAACGCTTTAAAGGACAAAATGGTGTTTCGATCAACTTTGGAGGTTTATTGTAAAGTTGGATATAATAAATTTTATGTATAAAATACAAATTTAAAAACATTAGACATATATTCGATAGAAAACAACAAATAGAGATTGATTTTTAAATGTCACTTTTTCCGGGAAATTGTTCTCTCCTATAGGTCAATTCTTTTGTAAAAGTGAATACATCCTTTCTGTCCCTGTATTTGCCCACATTACAGGCAAGAACAAGTAATACTCCTTCCTCAAGCCCCCTGAACATAAACTAGTGCAGAAATCGTGCTTCATACGAAATGAAGAGAAAGCCTAACCAGTGATCATGAATTTCTTTATTATATCTTTCTATATAAGGTGAAACTCGCCTACAATTTTGATAAAATATAATTATGATAAATGTAAAACAGTGTTTATAATATATTTTCATTTCACAACACATTTTAAAACTAAATTCCTTACTTATAAGAGTGTTTTTTCACTGTAATTTAACATTCGTTATTTATAAAGTAGACCAAACTAGTTCCTCTTTCGTAGCTCTCAAATGTCATTTTAGTCTCTTTTAAAGTCATTTCATACGTTCTATGATCGAAACAATAACCTTGTCGGCAAATACAATCAATTAAGCTTTCTTGACATACTGCTGCTTCTTATGGACTTCTATTCCTAATCCAGTATTGAATTTTACCCATAGAATGTGTATGATGGGTGTTTTATTAAAAGATTAGATAAAATAGCAGTGAATATGAAGAAAGCAATACTCTTAATTTTTAGTTTTCTTCTGCAAAGAGCTAGAAGTCTGTGTTTACTAAGACAAATAACACCAAATTAAAACTATTGACAAACATTTGAACAGACAAAACGCAAAAAATTTACACCCACAAAGAAAACCCGCTGTACGGTATAAATCTACTTAGCTATACAGAGTTGAAAAATAAACTTCCTACGAGGTTCATCGTAAAAATTGTTATCTACCATGCATCCATTTTCACAATTACTACAAAGGTTTTCTATGTTTACCTTTTGATATAAATTATTTTTATAGTTCCTCCATCCACTGACCCTGTCATCACAGCCTTCCCTCAAGGACTTCAGTACGACACCGGAACTACAGTCACCTTGACCTGTCAACTCTCAGGAGGAAACCCTGTAGCCGCGTTGTCATGGAAATGTAAACACACAGTAATGACGGGAACCAAACAGAGTTTCTCTACTACAGCCGTCTCTGTGTTGTCATTTGTGATGGACAGTTCCTATAACAATCAGCAGTGTACTTGTACAGCATATCATATCCTCCTAACGAGCCCTAAATCAAGGAGTGTGTCACTGACTGTATTTTGTAAGTCAACAATTGAATGAGTTTCAATCAAAGAAAATTAATCACATTTGATAACGCACATTATATTACACACGCATTATTCTAAAAATTAGCAAGTTTGTTAACAAGTAATTAAATAATATTTTTAAAAGTTTAATCTCCATGGCATGGGGTGGTAAAAACCAAAATCTTAAGTAACAGGTACAATCGTACAATCGTAGTGATAAAAGAGAAGAGATTAAAAAAAAAACTTCGATTTCTTTTTCTCCGCAACATCCTACTTTTCAATAACTTATTAGCTTGTGCTCCATTTTTAAAAATTACCAATTTCGAATTATGTCTTTGACTTTAAAAAGGTCTGTTCCAGTATATAAAATTATGCTTCGGAGTTTTTACTTGTGCAGAGGTTTCTTGCATCGACATTGTTTCTCAAACATATGAAAAACTGTCACATATATTCTTCATATGAAATGAGTTTTATATAAGATTCATATGTTAACTAATGTTTATCAAATGCATATTAATGCATATGACAATCTTACAGTAAAGGGAACTAATTTTGTTACAGCATCGATGCTGATTCGAATGCTTCCTTTACATGCTGATTTAAATGCTTCTTTTGCTTGCTGAATTAATGATAGTAATCATTATCCTGATGCTATTTTATATTTAGGTCAATGCTACCGGATATAGCATCATTCTACCGGAAGAAGACAATTGATTTTCAGCATTGACGTTAAAAACAATTTTAAATTGCCTAGTATATATTCATTTTATCATAATATTTCACTATGTGTAAATAAAATAAATAATCAACAAACTTTTTTCTTTGCTTTCATTTTTTTACTGAATAAAACTTCATTGATTTTCTGATGCTTGTAGGATACTGCTGATTTTAAGTAGGTCAGTGCTAGTTCTGTCCTATGCTTGCTGATGCTGATCCTGGTACATGTAATGTTTTTTTTTATGCTGATCTTGATGCTACATGTAGCCAAATGTTGATGCTTATTTTGTTTAAGTTGATCTTTGCTGATTTATGTAACAAAACTAGTTCCCTGCACTGTATATGGTTAAAAAGCCTGTAAATTTAGAAATTCCTTACTTCTCAATTTTATAAATAAAACCATTTTAAATGAATGATTTTTTAAATAAAGAAATCTACCTTTGCAAAGATCTTTGATCTTTAGTTGGGAGACTTTGTAAACCTCTTATAAATCCTGATTACAGAAATATTGGGAATGTCCCAAAAAACATGGACTTTGCCAGTATTCTCAATTACATGGGAACGGGGGCATCATTTTATGAGCTCATGCAGTGCGTACAGTACCTCACGTTTTAGTAATGTTTTATAGCTTTAGTAACGGCGGTGACCCTAACTCCAACCCATAATACCGTGGATGCTGGTAAACAGGTAAATCTAACCTGTCAGACAGATTACTGTAACCCAGCAGCCAACATCACGTGGTACAAGGCGTCAACCATTCTGGTCACGCCCACCACAGATACAATAGACACTAACAGCAATGGCTTTGTTAGAACGACGTCTGTACTGCAGTATACAGGTGTGGTGGTAGACAATGATCAACAGGTGTACTGTAGAGCCAGCAACAGACCAGGGGAAAATGTAGAATCCAACAAACACATACAGAATGTAAGATGTAAGTATTTCAATGTTGATTCGTATATGCATCATTTGTTCATCTGTTAATGATGGTGATGAAAATTGAAGACATACACATTCGCAAACCTTATGATGTTTTAAATACCCAAGAAGTAGGAACGGTTTAGGCTTTATTGTGCTTTAAAAAATTAATGTTCTTAAAAAATAATGAAATTAGCTTTAATAATAGCTGAGCAGATGAATATGATAAATCATCAAAGAATACATGAAAAAGGACCATTCTGGAAATATGACGTCATTAATATGGTACATTTCTAACCTTAACGTAGAAAAGCCTCAGAAGGACTCAATTCTGTGCTTATATTCCTTTAGAAAAATGTGTCCGACACAGTCGCCCGCTACAATTTTTAGACATACATGTATTATGTTAACTGCTTTGAAAACACACATATCCCGAAATCTATGAGGACGACGGTGGCAGAGTATGTATTCCTAAAGAAAATTGCACTGAAAATTAATATCATCTGCGACTTTTTATGAAAATACAGGGAAATGCACAAATTAATGGACGTCACAATAAGCATTTAGGAGATCATATTATAAAAACGGTGTGTGTATTCTTACTGCATGAAATGCCTATGTTTCAGAAAGAATAAATTTTAATTTCTTATATCATGTTCAAATTTTAAAAAAATGAAGGACTTAATCTGTATTGAAACTGTACCTTGTTCTTTAATTAACCTTTATACACATTCAACTTGGCTTTTATTTAATTTCAAAAGTCAATTGAATGAATGCAGGACAAAACATGTTATAACGTATTTTTATCCGTCTTATTGATCTAGGAATAACTGCAAAAGGTGTTCTAAATACAGTAAGACTCGTTTTCCGATATTCCGAAATGACGGATATAGCATACTTACTTTAGACTATAGCTATACAAATTTAACGAATTTCTGATAAGGATATAATTACAAAATTACGGATTTTACGAAGTAATTTAAGGGGTTCCAGTGACTGCAGATTCTCGAGATGAATTAGGGTTGTCTTCAATATCATTTTTAGAGGATTTATCACTGATACCATATAGCGTTTCAAGAAATCGCGTATAGACATTGAAAGACATGTACCCCCCCCCCCCTCCAGCTTTCTACGTGGATACATGTACATGTATGTTTAGGCAAATAGAACATGTATTTTCTAGTGACTGTGTCTGCGGAAAGTGGATACCTGTTAATGTGTTAGTTTTAAAAAAGTAAATACAACCAGAAATGTTCGTGCTTATTCAAAACAGTACAGAAATAATTATTCCATTTGCTGAGTTTTGAACTCATTATATCATTTAACGCTAAAGACAAAAATAGACAAGATATCATGACACACTTTCGTGACATATATTAGGTATATGATATTTCAGGCCCGATATTCAAGAGGGGTCCGATGTTAACAAATCGAAGTGGCTTACCTTCTCTATTATATAAAACTGTAACGTTTTTACAAAGTACAAATAATTATCTATTGGGTCCGCTTAGGATTCCTTCCTTAGAATCACGTTTATATCGAATTAAAACAAACTTTAATAACAATGGCAAACAACTGACTTAAATTCACTACTTATATTTTTCCTAGTTCCTATCTGGATAATGATTAGAAAACTAACTATAAAACGAAAAATAACAAAAGAATCACTAATTATCAAGTATCAAATATAAAGTTATATCACTGTAGTTGCAGACTGAGTGGTTTAACCAACAATTCTGTTATTTCCCAACACAGTCTGCAACTACCCTAAAAACACACCCTAAAAGTCACCGAGACACCTTTATTAAAAGTCACCAAGACACTATAGTCACTGAGACACACTATTAAGGAACTAGGTTCCTGAGCTGAGTGGTCTAACGAACAATTCTGTTGTTTCCCGACACAGCCCAAGAACCTAGTCCAGGAGGTGTTACTCGAACGATGAGTAACGACCAAGTAACCGAAATCTTCTTGAGCGTCCGCTTTATACCTTATTCTAATTCCTAATGATTGGTTGTTAAAATATCAACTCTGATTGGCTACACATAATATGATTTGATTGGGTGATTTAAAACCTATTTCAATCCACTTTACTAATTTAGATTTTTTACAAAACCAGGGGTATTACTTTTTATTAAATCGTTAAATCTATGTTATTTTTTGGATTTTTCATATGGAATACATTGTAAATAATTACTTCATTGTAGAAACATAATTCATGAGAAAAAAGGAAAAAAAATATATTTTGACCAGGAGTGTATATTGCAGGGGGGTACCTGTCCACAAGTACCTGTGGTATTAGCTTATGTATATTTCTCCCCAATAAAGATTTTACCTGTTGTTTTCAAGAATTCCTTGATTAAGTCGAATAGTTTCATTTGAATATCTGCAAATTCTTTTTGGTGTTATAATTAAATGTGTTACTTTTGTTTCCTTTATCACAGAGTTTGCAAATTTCTGTACATGTATTTTCTAAATTGGTTTGCCCACATTACATGCAATTAATAATATTCCTTTCTCAAGGCCCCTGAACATAAACTAGTGTAGAAATCGTGCCTCATACAAAATGAAGAGAATGCCTAACCAGTGATCATGAATTTCTTCATTATATCTTTCTATTTAAGGTAAAACTCGCCTACAATTTTGATAGGTTATAATAAATGTAATACACTGTATATCATATCCTTCTCATTACACAACACATTTTAAAACTAAATTCCTTAATTAAAAGTGGGTTTTGTTTCATTGCAATTAAATATTCGTTATTTATAAAGTAGAACAAACCAGTTACTCTTTCGTAGCTCCCGAATATCATTTTAGTCTCTTTTAAACTCATTTCATAAGTTCTATGATCGAAACAACCTTGTCGCAAATACAATCAATTAAGCTTTCTTGCTTGACATACTGCTGCTTCTTATAGACTTTTATTCCTAATCCAATATTGAATTCTACCCAAAGAATATGTATAATTGGTGTTTTATTAAAAGATTAGGTTAAATAGCAGTAAATATGAAGAAAACATTGGTTTTCCTATCCGTCGGCTTTTATCATAATTATACATGTATGCCGTATAATACGTTACTTTTGAGAAATTAATCCTGGCCATAAGCGGCCACACGGGGATATCAAACACATTTTTTGTCTAATTTGTAAAAGTCGACTTTAATTATTCATATCTTGGAATTATTAAAATGGTTAGCCTCTGTCTATATATGTTTATCAATAAGAACATGTTTTTGTAGATCTTCAAGTTTCAGATTCAAATATAGGAGGAGTTATGGGTGGCACAGTTGGTGGAATTATCTCTGTTGCGTTCGTTGTATTTGTGATATTTTTTATTAGAAAATATCAGATTAAATGTGTTGGTAAGTTAATTTGATTAATTAATAGCTATCTGAAAAAGTATTTTAATATTTTTTTTATTTCATAGCTATCTAAAAAACAGTATTTTGTTTTTTTTCTGATTTCTTTGATTTAAGGAGGTTAGGGGGGCAACTTTTTTTTTTTATTAACCACCAAACATAACTTAAATTTTGGAATATGATATCTTAAGCTGTCAACTATCATTTGGCAAAGAAAAAATTAATAAATTTTAGTTTTAAAATTTGATGGTTTAATTATAGCTATATATGGAGCTCTTCTTCTAAAGGAGGTCAAAATAGTCTAAAAATGGCCACGACCATCGAACATCTTTAAAAGAAATAATTTTTTTCTTTCAGAAAGAAATTCAAACCTGAGGTAAGAGACAGCAATATGAACACTTAGACAATTTTTATAGATTACAAAAATGTAATTGCCCGGATGGCGCAGTAGTTAGAGCGTCTGCTTTAGAGTCGCGACGTAGGAAGTTGATCCTTACGTCGCGGGTTCGAATCCCGCTGTGGGGCGTGGAGACCGGTCCTTTCCGAAGAGTACGGAAAAGATTCCTCACTGCTCAATGGTCCTAAGTGCGGAGTGTAGTTTAAATTTGTAGCTCTCCACCGGCAAGTGGTGGCGTCTCTATATGCGTGAAAAATTATCGAGAGGGACGTTCAACAACATACAATCAATCAATAAATGAAAAAAGTATTGACAAAGGTACCGTATCGCAGTGTCTGTCCGTGCCAATAAAAAAATCTCTGACAAATGTCCGTGTCTAGCACAGCTCTTAATTTGCAGTCTTTCACCGACAGGTTTACTCACAATATGAGTAAAATTTAGGAATTTAGGATACATACCACAAAAATCCTTTTCTTCCAAAGAGAATAGTTACACTTGTATTTTTCAAAATTTCTTTCATAATGTAACATTAATTTTTATTGTGTAAAGTGTTTTTTACACTCTTGAAAGTTTTAACAGAAATTTTGAGGCAAGAAAATAGAATACATGTTCTAATCTTTTTAAAAGTATGCTAAATTGCATAGTTGCATTGCATTTTTGCACTTTTTACGAAATTTAGCAAACATTAATGAATTTTGGAAGAAAGACATTTTTTATTATACTTAAAATTTTCTCTGTCAGATGAATCTTCAAAATATATTTGGATCACAATATGGGTTCACAAATGTTCCTAAAAATAATAAGAAAGGCTACTCGTGTATCAATTTGGCTTATAAGTAATGTGAAAAAGTCATATAACGTCTTCTTAGAAATGAAAAAAAAAATGTCTTGTCATAATAATTTTATACACACTTATTTTACAGTGGCAGAAAAACAATTGATCATGAATCAAAGAATATCTCAGAAACCCTCGGTGAGAAACATTTTATTGCTTTTCCCTTTTGAATCTGAATTAGGCAACTTCATTTATTTTTTATTATCCTTTAATTTTAGGTCCTCAAACGGAAATGAGGTATTGTATTTGTCAGATTAAAATATGAATAAGAAAAAAGATCCATACTTTTCAACATATGTATAGATAAGTGCGATAACTTACATTTAATTATCTGTGGTTCGCACAGAATGTAACTATTTCAAAACAAAACAATTAAACTTTGTATCATCTTACTTTCAAATTGATGAAAATTAAACTATGACACGAACTTTCTTTTCAGATAGAAAAAAAATCTCCATTTGTCTTAATTATTCTTTAATTTTTTTAAAACACTGATAATGATTGCTAAGGTAACAAAATATATCCTAAAATAGTGCAGGTAGTGAATCTTAAAATCATTCATTGAATAAGCGTCCAGTATGAAGAACTGAATAACCTGAATCAGGAAAACAGCTATGACGTCATCAATTTACAAAATAGTGAGTACAATTCCAAATTTATACCTCTATATATCAAGTTTGATACCATTTAAAATATTCATATTCAACATTTGTTCGATTTCTTTTAAATCCAGAACGGAATTATTATCTAAAAGTTGTCACATATTTTTCTAGAAAACAGAAAATCCAGGTAAGTAGACGCCTTCATTAAAATTTATGTTGATTGAAAATATTAAACCAAACAAAACAATACTACGACCATAAAAAAAAATAATACAAAATCTAGCCAATTTCATATATGAGAATCACTCTTTTTGGATACTAAAGTACCACATATGAAGAGTTGGAGTCTCAAAAAGAAGAAAAGAAGGATGACGAATTTACATGTTCTAAAGGTATTACTGGAAAATGTTGGTTAACTATGTTAAAAGAAATATATAATGTAACTTTAAATTTACTTCAGTTGAATAATACATAGGAAAAAATGGCTTATTAAAAGGAAAAATGTGTACACATGTCATTTTTAGTGTAAGCTAAGTATATTACCTGATATGACGTTTTGAAGGTAATTTTTATAAGTACGAAAGGTCAAAAGGTTCACTCGACATTCATAATTTGAATTTCAAGATTCATTATCTAAAACCAACAGAATTTCAGAAATAATACATGTGTTATAAAGTCGAAAATAAAGAACAAAATATAAAAACAAATGATGAACAAAAATAAAAACGTTACAATTTTGTGAACAGGGCATTTACCCGAAATCGGAAGCTCAGATTTACGTCCATTCTTGTTCATGATATAAGTATATTAAAGTCTTGTTCTAAACTCAGCATTTCGCATATTCTCTTTCGATATAATGACCTTAGTATTTAGCATCTACAACATATCCTAATGGTGAATGTTTACTGATCATTTTTATACAAATTGCCAGGCCATCATTTTCAAACTGAATGTTATCAATGGTTATTTTGTTTGATTTAGTCATTTGACAAGGAACACACAGCGGGAATAAAGTGGTCAATAGGGGATGTTAACTCATTCATTGCATCTAATCTAACCCCTTACGGTTTAAGTGGTCCGTGTTTAATTGTTATCGATTTGTATTGTTTCAATGGTCTCTTGAGTCCAATTCGTTTTCTGTATATTTCATTGACATCTTTCTTCTTGCACTTTTTAAAGTCTATTTTCGTCAAGGGCCTTATCAAAATTATAATTCATATGCCAATATTTGTAATAAAATGTTAATGAAAATGATAAGCGTAGTAAGTTCTAAGGAAAGAAAATTTTATTCAGCATTTTTTACACTTTGGTTCGAACACCAAGCATATAACGTTTTGATAAGATAAGATTTGGAGTGAATTTTGCCGAAATACAAAAAAAGTTCCTCGAATCATAACTAATAATAAATTTTATTAATAAGAACTTTGCTGAATTCGCTAATATGATTTTATACATTTTGCCAATCATCTTAAATTAGATAATATCTTATACATTACATTATAATGTAAAAATGAACTACATTAGGTATGTATCATGAATAAGCATAAATATCTCCATTATAACGTCATAATACCGCTTTTGACGTCAAAAAGTGAAGAAATATAGTGCACACTGTTTTGTTCCAAAAATACAGTTGAACGGCGTAAATTTATGGCAAGTCATCAGAAAAATAATGTTAATATAATAAATGAATTTAAGTTTTTGAAGATTCAGGAGGTATATGAACTACAACGAATCACGCCAGCATATTTATGATGAAGTGCTAACGCGCTTCATGAAATATGCCGGCGTGAAGCGTCGTAGTTCATATCCTCATGAATCTTGAAAAATTAAATTCATTTTTAAGTGAATAATTTAAATTACAGGTGAAAAAGAGTACCTTTACATGAATTCCAGGGTCTTGTCTCCAGCAAACGTTTATGTGAATATGGCATTCAAAGGAAAATGAGAGCTAGATTTATACGATGTTTTGTTTATTATTGGTGTTTTTATTCTGAATAATCTCGAATTAGTTTTAGAAATGTGATTGCATGCACGATAAAGCAAAAAAAAAAACCTACTGAAGAATGTTTTATACCTAATCATTCTAGTGAATTATATGCTGCATGGTTTTATGTATATAAGCTGCATTCTCTTTATAGTCATACATGTTTATTTCAGTATCTTTTTAAACGATTTTAGCATGTTTAGTATTGATTTATGTTTACAATAACTTGGCTGAACCATCTATAGTATACTTAATATTCATTAAACAGTTTAACATAAATGTTGAGCAATCAATTTAAAAAATCGTTTGTTTTGTTTTTTTAGTTTTTATTAATGTTTCGTGTAATTGAGCAAGAAGGTGCCTCAATAAAATGCCCTATCGCAAGGGCAAACACGAAACAAATTTTGATTTTTAACTATTGAAATTTTATTGTGTCTGTTTTTGTTCTTTCAAACATACTCATTAAATGCATTAATTTATGCAAAATAAAGTTAAAGAAATGCATTTATTATAATGACAGGAATGACTTTAAGTAAAGATGATAATAATAATAATCAATAAAACAAGAAATAAAAAAAATCAATTTGAAAATAAGTTTTGATTCCATTTCACATATTTCTAATTAAGTGCATTTTTTATGCTTTGGAATATACTAAGTAGAAAATCTTAAATAAACCAACGCATGATTCTTTGTCAATGCTACAAGATAGATTTTTATAGTTTTTTTTTTTTTGACAAGATACTACTGTAGTAGTACTTTCTTCCGTGTGGTATTAATTTACGCTATGTACGCGGTCACAAATTTTGCGCGGAAATTTTTTCAACCGTACTTACATGTAATATAAATGCTTGGCATATATAGTAACAGTCTGAGAAATCCGCGTAATTTTCAACCCACGGATTAAATGGAAAATGAGATTCCGCGGAATAATACCGAATGAAAAAAAATACGTCTACAGTATTTTAAAAATGTGCCTCAGTTTTACAAATAGATATATTAACAGATTATTGTTTGTGTACACATGATATCAAAGTGCTAAATAAACGCCTTCTCTTTCTCTGACTCGTTGAAAAATATCAATGTCGGTTTCCAAACACTGCTGTCCAAACCAACTACAAAATAATATAACAAACGTCACAATGGTTGGGTTTAGAGGTTGTAACTCTCCTACGATAGACGTGCAAAAGGTATCGATAGGCAAAAAAACTAAAGCCCTCTCCTTTATGAAAGGGAACATCAATGGAGATAAACTTGAAACCTGCGTTTTCAAAAATAAATATATTCATGAATTAAATTCAACGAAAATGAAAGCATCGACCGTTTCATATTTTACAAAGAAATAATTAGAGTAAAGTAATAGACTGTAAATTCAATAAAGCTTATCAAAATAAATGCTCTCCGAAAACATCAATTTCTTAAACAGTTACATGTTAACAATTCAGGGATATTTTTTCTGACTACTTTCGAAAAAATAAAGTAAACAAAATAATTCGAACTGCAGCCGATCATGAGACTAACGACAGCAAAAAATATTCAAACCCACTGCTTGTTCTTACATTATTGATATACAAGGCATAAACAACAACTGTTGGAATATAAGTCACAGTCGATATAATGATTATGGCGGCTAACATTGCAGACACGGTTTTTTGGAAAGTAGTTAAAGATTTTGTCAGACCTTTCCTAATATTTTCGATATTAATGATTTGAAGTATAACAATTGGTATTAGGGATCCAAGAAACGACAAACAAAGGTATATAATCTCAACAATCAAGCTGTTTGAATACGACAACAAATTTTCATACAACCATATACAGATGCAATGTGTATAAAACTTCAATAATAATGCATATTAACCATACTCCCAATGACATGTCCACAACCTTAGTGTACGTAAAGGTCAGGCTATAAAACGGTTTGCTGATATGGATGTAACGGATGATTGCTACGGCGAGAATGTGGAAATTAGATGACAAAACTGCAATTGCCGTAATTCCAGAGAAATACTTAAATGAAGTAATCCACGAAAATATATCTGAGAATATCTCGAAATGTCTCAAAATCAGGTTGAACAGATCAGCAACAGAGGAACAAAATATTCCCGTATACGGTGGTATTTTAAGCTTTTTTTTAATGATAAATAAACAAATAATTGCTAGGTTTCCTACAGTTCCAATAATACAAAAGGTAGCTGCAATTACTCTAACAATATTGAACTGGTCCATAGAATATTCTTCGGTTGAGTTTGAAGCTACGTTAAAAGTCTGATTCTTCCAGTTGCTCCAGTTGGAATTATCAGCTGAAGACTGATTATTTAAGTAATCCCATACAGGATCCATGTTTCAAATATGTCGAAGCTCACTGTTTGATTATGCGGAAACACTTGAATTTCACCTTTTTTCTTTTGATGAAACCTTTTTTAACATATTTGTTCAAGCATCTGAACAGTTTAATCTTTAATAAAATGTTAAACACAAAATATTCCAATACTGACTGGTGATTTTACAATCAGTTACTCATAAAATGTCCGAAAATTAAAATGTCCAATATAACTAATGTAGCTACTAAGTCGATGAACACTTAATGTAATGGAAATTAATCTAAATTAATAATAGTATTGATGGATAAATATTCAAAATTTATTGAATGTCGACGTGTTTAGAAATTTGGAAAGACTTTAATTGTATATTTCTTTACCATGGACGAAAGAAAAACCAGTCATTTAATCAAATTAAAAAATTAAGGTTAAGATCTAGTAAATGACTTTAGACTAATTTTTGGTGCTAGATCCATTATGACGTCACAATAATTTTCAACTTTACCTTTCCCGTACTTTACAACTTTAACAGAATTATGTAGAAAATATTATTTTTCATGGATTCAATTTTAATCAATATGAAAAGTAATCCTGATACCTATTTAAAATTTCATTTTATTTAAAAAAAAAAAGAGGCCCTGAAAATAGAAATTACCGTTTTCTGAGAGACTGTAGGCAACCTAGATAACATTTTCTTTCTGATATGGAAAAACTTTCATATTCATGACTCAATTTTTCACAGAGTTTCAGAGTCCTAGAGTGAATATATGATTAAGAATTATATAAGCCTTAATTTAAAGGAATTTGTAAATAATAGTATTCATACGTGTAACTTAATATATAATTTCCAAAAACTACCTTAACAGTTAATCAATTTACACAGTGTTTGATAACTACTGTCACAATATCATCGTCGCCCTTGTAGCGCAGTTGTAAGAACGTCTGCTCTAGAGTCGCGGCGTAAGGAGTTGATCCTTACATCGCATGTGTGAATCTCACTGTGGGACGTGAAGACCGGTACTTCCAATGAGGCCGTATAAATTGAGGTCCCGTGTCGCAGTAGGTGCAGCCACGAAAAAGATTCCCTGCTCATAATCATGGTCCCGAGTGAAGAGTATAGGTAAAAATTTGTAGCCTTCCACAGGCAAGTGGTTGCGTCTCCATATGAGTGAAAAACTCTCGAGAGGAATGTTAACCACATACAATCCATCAGTTAATCACGATTGAATTGAGTCCCAGTATGAATGATTTTCCTCCTTCGCACCCATTTCTGACGATTGCGATATTTATTCGCATTTAATAATATTAGCTTTTCAGTCATTTATCCCCAAGTGGTTCATTCGAGTGAGAACTATACCGATCGACCTTTGCCTCTAAATGTCGGACACAAATGTGATTGAAAGTATATTTTTCTAAATTCTGTCTGCTACAACATTTGTGTATCTTTCATTTTAGGATCCAAAGAAAAGAAGAAGAGTTTTATATATTCTGATCTCGATCTATTTACATTCAATTCTCGCTAACCCAAGTCAAATAGCAGCAAGAAAGCTTTTCTTATACATTGAGCGGATCTATTATTTAAACTAAAATTCCGATCTCGATCTATTAACATTAAATTCTCGCTAACCCAACTCAAATAGCAGCAAGAAAGCTTTCCTCATGATATGAGCGGATCTATTATTTAAATGAAAAAATTCTACTATACTATGCTTTTATTCTACCTATTCCCACTTTCTGAAAATCAGTTAGGAAAAGGTAAGATTTTATGTGCGAATAGGTAGAATTTTTGTGCAAACAAATTACCGATTAGGAATATAACTACTGTATAAACAGTAATTTATGAACACCTGCTCATCTGCAACTTTGCTCTTTTAGATTACTTTTTACTTATATTTGCAGGAAATATTTAAATATAAATCATATTTTTGCGCAATAAATTTTATTGTATTTTATAAAATTCAGCTATTTAAATGAATTTCTTTTCAATAAATCTATATCATTATTCCTGATGTTCAGGCGTAGCAGTCTTATTGTTTGTTTACATGTGGTAAGATCGAATTACTTTTTGAAGTTAAAGGTGCATTGAAATCTTAAAATTTCCATCAATTACGAGGACTGGAATTGAGAGGATTGCACGGAGACAGATGATTCAGTTTGTTATCAGGGGGGTAGGTGTCCCTATACCAAACCAGGTTTTACAAATATAATTTGCGTTCCTTTTTGGATATTAGCCAATCAGAGGCTAGAATACAAACAAAATTGATTTATTTATAAATACTACGAGCTTATTACATGTACATGTACATTTATTCATTTGCTAAAAGCCAATACATTATATTTTCTTTATTACAATTTGTATTTGTAATTTTCTAAAATGGGAGAAAATATCATTAAAGGTTTCCCTGCAAATGATACTGGCCAAAAAAATAAAGATGCCAAACATTTCAATTCAAAGGTAAAGATATTCAATAAAATTTTAAAAACGAACACTCTCTCTTCTTTTATTTTATTTCCTGCATACAAAAGAAACAAAAATAAGAATAAAGAATTACATTGTAAATCCACCAAAGCTCATATAAAGCTGAATGTGCTTCGGAGGCATCAACTTCTAAAACACTTACATGATAAAAATCTGGAGATGTGTTTCATAACAAAAAATACACAAAAGGATTTGAGGTGCAACCTAACATCAGACAAATGGTAGCTATTTTTACTACTCCATAGCTGAAATGAATATCACTGAGATAAAGGACATTCACAACAAGCGTTGGGAGCTAAGCTACAGTTGAAATAATTATTATAGCTGCTAACATTGCAGACATGGTCTCTTGAAAAGTAACAACAGATTTTGTCGGACTTTTTCGGATATTTACAATATTTATGACTTGAAGTATTGTAATTGGTATTGGAGATCCAAAAATGGTATACAGCCTGTAAATATTTCAACGATAACAGTTTGAGAATCAGAGATGTAATTTTCATTAACCATATATAGATGCACGCTGTACAAGATCGCCACAACAATAGAAGAGATCAACAACCCAACAGACATGTACACAACTTTATTGTACGTAAAGGTTAGGCTGTAAAACGGCTTACTGATGTATATATAACGGATGATAGCGATGATCAGGAGGTGGAACCCAGAGGCTATGTACGCCAAAAGGGAAATTCCATATACATACTGAATTGAAGAAACCCACAAAAATATGTTTCCAGAAATAATTCAATATCTGAGAATAAGATTCAATGTGTCAGCAATGGAAGAGCAAAAATTTCCAGTAAATGTCGGTATTTTAATCTTTTTTTTTGAAAAATGAATAAGCCCATGGTAACTATGTTACCGATAGTTCCAATAACACATAAAATAGTTGCAATAATAAAGTATCTCTGATTAAACACTGGTTCTCCCATATTACTCCCATTGAAAACTGTTGTAGGAGTCTGATTCTTTCGATAAACAATTTAGGATCAACGGTTGAAGACTGATTTGGCAAGTCATTTCCAGCAAAATCAGTGGTTAAGGACTGATTTGGCAAGTCATTTCCAATAATATCCATGGCTTAGGACTGATTTGCTTCCTCCTGTATAGTTTTACTTTATGACTGGTATTTTGCCATTTTCTTGATAGGATCTTAAATTGAAAACATTCTTTAAAAGCAATTGAATATGGCATGAACAAATCCTGAATATATAAACAGTTATGAATCACAGTTAGTTGAAATGAATAAATAATTTTAAAGAATTAGACAAAAATGAATTTTGGTGATATAAAAGTAAATTTTTTCTTTTATAAAAAAAAATGTTTTTACCCCTGATTCTTTAAGCATTCCTAATATTCCAAAAATTACGAAATATATTATTACCTATTCATTCTCTGAAATTGCTCACAATAAAGATGTCCTCTTAATGCTCTATTGCAAACACAGAATAACACAGATAGATTCATGTATTACTTTCATGGCCGCCGATAATCGATGGAGTTACAATCACTTATTTTAAAACTTTCTGCAAATGAAAATCCTACATTATCACATATGAACTAACAACGAATAAAATCGATGAACTTTTACCGTAATTTATAAAAGTTCTGGGCTCATTATATAAATGACGAAGAAGCCATTTCGTGTGATCAAATGCAAAGTAAATTATTAAAAAAGGATATTTTAATATTTAATTTGGATCTATTATACATTGTAATTTTAGAAATGTTTAGGACTAACGCGTCGGTTGACAATGGTTTTCCTTGAGGTGTCAATTTGAACTGTTAACCTCCAAAACAGGCATCATTTATATAATATATATGTACATTCAACAAAATAAAGAGTTTATTTCAATAGATAGAGAGTGTTTATTTAAAAAGATAATTTTTTTAATCAACTTCTATCAATATAAAAAAATTACTTTAATAATAATTTCTGTATCCATTTTCATTTTTTAAAAACAGGAACATACAAGTAATACTATGTAATGCCAGCATTACCCTGGATTTGATTAAGTAATGCATTACGTTACCATGATATGTTATGCAAATTTTTTGGCATTACACAATACTAACATTAATCGCAGTTCAAGCAATGCATTACAATGTGTTACCAATTACAAATACAATTAGCATTTCCCTAAGCCTAACCTGTATCTATTAATATTTACATCCACTGAATATTTTCTTCTTTATTTCTTAAGAAAGCCCATTGCGTTCATCACTGCTTGAACTACATTAGGCATATCACCTGTACAGATTTCTTGATCAATGGTCGTTCCATCAATGAAACATACAAAGACGTTCGCATCATTAACACAATTATTAATATTTTTAATCCTACTTGAAATGATAATTTAAACAGATATAAATATAAACAATAAAATGTCTATCTTTGTTTGTTATTACTGGAATGAACGGTCGCAGCTATTGCAGAAAAATTACGCGGGTTATGTATTTTTTCTGCAAAAGCTGCTTCCGTTCATTCCAGTAATAACAAACAAAGAAAGCATTTTATTGTTTAAAAGAACACTTCAATATAAAGAATGAACATAATATTTTACAAATCATTCTTTTCCTCAATAAACAACAAGCCATGATGAACTGTTATCCCATTGGATTAAAACCTTTTTTTATTATTATTCATCACAAATCTGTGTAGAAAAAAAATGGGATTTACCATTTTGAAATAATTAACTAAAAGTAAATGATCATTGCTACGTTTTCAAAACATAAAAGATGAAAAAGATCATAAAGATGAAATAAATAATTTGTTTTAAATCTATGCGTTTTCAAAGCAAAAGACAGAAGGATTTTAGATCAACAGTAGATCATAACCTGGATGTAGACTTTGAAACTTTCCAAAGGTTCTGCTTCTGTATTCAGTAATCTTTGGAAAAGAAACATTGAATAATGGATAAACAGTAATTAAACACAGATATTAAAATACAGAAAAAATACATATCTTTGCAACGTGTTATATTCTCAAAACACAATGTCTTGTACATGGAATGGATTTGATGTACAGAATGGAATGAAACCCGGGGTAAATCCCTGTACACCCTTGATTGGACCTGGATAACTAATATTAATGATATGACTGTATTACATCATATAACTGGTGAAAATAATAATTTGTTTACTTCCTTTGGTTTTCTTGTATTCACATGTTTATTATTTTCAATTCTCTATATGGTCATGTCCGTGTTTCTAAACTATACTGGATTAGTCTATTTGAAAGAGGTGACATAAACATTTTGCGCCAAAGGTTTTGCGCCAAAGTACACGAGAAAATTATCCTTCCACCTTTTTCTTGGAAGCTCTATTGGATCGTTGTGATAGCTTTATGGAAATAAATATTGTTCTTATAATAGCGTTCTTAAGCTTAATATTATCTTATTAACTGCAAATTTTATCTCTTTTTAAATATTTTAATAGCATATTGTATATGAGCAGGCAACACTAAAGTAATGAAAATGCTAAGTATTCTTACCATTTTTTTCATTTGTCCCACCATAAACAAACGCCATCGACATGGTAAATGGGACATGGCGGGTGTGACCGGTCAGCAGGGGATGCTCACTCCTCCATGGCACCTGATCCTACCTTTGATGTTTCTGAGGTCCGTGTTTGCTCTGCTCCTATTTTGTATTGTTTTGAAATTGAATACTGTTCGTTATCTCCATATCCTTCTTTTACCCACCGAACATGTATCTTTGCTGGTGGACAGTCTGTCCCCGAGGATACTTGTCGTTCGGTACCTATTCATGAGTACACAGAATAACGAAATGATACTGGAAGGCGCGTCGCCCAGTATAAAAAGGCATCACTCCTTTGAGTCTATAAGGGACACAAACTCAAGGAGTTCCATGTCCTCTGTTTCAAAATGTTCTGTACAACCTGTGACATTTTGATAACTAACATTTCTCTCACCAGTAATCTTACTGGTCAGAGGTTCTATACCAAAACTTGGAAAAATCTGAACTGCAAATCTTCTAATGTTGTCTATGGAATAGAATGTAATATGTGTGGACTTGTTTATGTTGGTGAAACTAAGGGATCGTTTAACAAAAGAATATCAGGTCATCGATTTCAAATAATTCATGGTGGTCAGCAGCTTTTATACTTACATTTTATTTTACCTGATCTTTCAATTTTGTCTATGAAACATAAATTCTCGAAAAGATTTATCACCACACAAATTAGTCCGTCGCAGAGTACACATTTCCGTAGACAACGAGATGAATTTTGGATTAGAAAACTGGGGACAGCCTTTCCCTAAGGATGTAATGACAATGTCGATAGTTTTGGAAATCTTTCCAGTCCACGGTGTAATAATGTGAATGTGATGGGACTTTTTAACCATGTCATGGTTTTTTTTTAGTTATGGGCATCGGTCGTACAATAAACCTGCAATGCACGACGTCTCTTTTGATTCATTACTACCTCATGTAAATCAAGAGTTAGGTCTTCATCATATTCGCACCAAACTTTACTCTCTCCCTTTGAAACTTTTAAATAGTCTTCTTGAAAAGGTCAAGGAGAGTCAAATTTTTTGTTTCCTGGACACCAGAATTTAGGTTCGGATCTGTGATTATGGATATTGCAAATCATAGGCTTTTTAAACCCGCACGTTGGCTACGGAAGAAAATGCAGCTAAAACAATCCGTCTTTTCCTTAACCCTTAATACCAATAAAGAAATTGACGCGGTTGATATAAGAAATATTCTTAATCACAAAATGGTCCTGTCTTGTATTCCACCATATTTCAAGTTAAAGACTACACCTTGTATTTCCTACAAATATGCATCGACCGTTGCTTCCAAACTTTTTAATTACAAATAGACTTTACATGGCCTGGATACCGAGTATCTAAAACATATTCTCCATCGTGTTCATGTTTTTCTTCGCCCTCTAACTATAGTTCTGCTGGACACGTTATTACAGGTGACGTAAATATAGTTAATAATGAGGACCTTAGATAACTAATTTAAAGGTCCTAAATATAGGGAACCCTAAGAGCCAAAATGAATTTGAACTACCCTATATATATTGGATTCTCAAACTTCATGAAAATCCTTACAAAGATACATTGCGGGTTCCAGTAAATTATCAACAAAGCCTCTTTCGTTACTCCTCACTAAGATATTGACGGTAGTGAAGGAAAAACTTCAAGAGTACTGTGGAACAGTATATTCAAGAAGTGGTGTAAAAAGATGTAGATACTAAAAAATTCCAAAGAATTTTTGGACAATTTGAAATCACAAGATTTTAACAGAATTATTTTGTTTAAACACATTCTGATTGCATACACAAGGACTCTAAAGTTGACATCAAAGAGATGCTTGAGTTTCTGATTGACAATATCTATGTGGTTTTTGGAGACCAGGTATTCCAACAATCTATTGGAATTCCAATGGGTACCAATTGCGCCCCTTTATTAGCAGACATATTCTTATATATATACGAGTATAAAGCAGAATTTGTGCAAAATCATGCGTGAAAAGAAGAAAACACTTGCTGTGGCCTTCAACTCGACATTTAAAAATATCGACGACTCATTGTCAATTAACAATGGTATTTTCCATTCCTACGTCGATACGATATATCCTGGTGAGCTTGAAATAAAAGATACCACACAGTCTGATACATCGGTTTCATACTTGGTCTTTTTACTTGAAAAAGACGTTAATGGTAATCTAACAACCAAGCTTTATGATAAACTTGAAGACTTTAAATTTTCTATCGTCAACTTCCCTTACTTATGCAGCAATAAACCTTCATTACCTGCATACGGAGTATTCATATCTCAGTTGATTCGATACGCAAGAGTATGCCCTACTAATGAAGAATTTCTAAAACAAGGTAAATTATTGACAAGCAAGTTGATGAAACAAGAATATCAGCAGCCTCATCTAAAGTCATCATTTCGTAAGTTCTATGGTCGATACAATGACCTTGTCAGCAAACAAAATTTATCATCGAGTCAAATGCTGACTGACGTTTATCATGCTATTATACTATTTAATTGTTATTCCATTTTTTATACACTGAATTGACGACGGATTTTTCCGTTATTTCCTGGTCATGACAAGGAACACACGGCGGGTGTGATCGGTCAGCAAGGGATGCTCACTCCTCCATGGCACCTTATCCCATCTCTGATGATTCGGAGGTCCGTGTTTGCTCTGCTCTTATTTTGTATTGTTTTTATGGACTTTGAGATTGAATATGATTGTTCGTTTTCTCCATATCTTTCTTCTCAGTCCCCCTTATAACAAAATTATAGATATAATACCCTAAAACATTAAAAATAAGACGGATTTGATAATAAGCCAGTTTTAAAAATAAGCCACCTATTTCTTGCATTGCTAAAAGTACTTTGTGACTTAATAGAAAAATTAAAATGTATGATTTTTTCTTTGCCAAATGATAGTTGACAGCTTAAGATACCGTATCTAAAAAAATAAGTTAAATCTGGCGGTTAATTTGTTGACCCCTCCAGCCTCCTTAACTCTTTCGGATGTTTACCTGGATATTCTAACTTTAGAACGAGCAACTAGTTCTCAATCTATCTATTACCATTTATTTTATTGAAAAAAGTCGTGATTATGTTCTCGTTGCTTACCAGTTTTTTTGTATTGATAATAAGCCGCGATTTGAAAATAAGACGGTTTTGAAAATAAGCCTCCACTTTCTCACCAAAACTTAAAATAAGCAGCGGCTTATTTTCAAGGTTTTAGGGTATATAAATTAGCAAAAAAGTGGCATGTCTTCAACTTTCATTAATTTTATTTACAATATTTGGTTATGAATTTTAGTAAGTCAAATGAAAATCTTGTGTTATGAAGTAACGCAACTAAATGTCTTTCATGTACGTACATCATTGTTTCCACATCCTTATGCATGGCCATGGATATAGCAGGGCGTATAGGTTGTCATGGCTCTCTTCCGTTCATCTGCCTCTCAGTAATGTTATGCCTTTAGCTCAGTTTCAAAGAAAAAAAAATCAATTTATTCGTTACTTGACACATGCAGTGATACTATTGAGCTCTGTCAAAAGTGTATGACCATGACCTTTGTTTATTCATTATAGTTTTTTACCATTTTGCTCAGTTTAAAAAAAACAATTATTTTTATGCAAGTTAATTCCCTGGTACATAATTTGGTGAGAATTTGTCAGCTATCCAATTTCCTTCCCATGACCTTCTTAAAGACCTTTGAAATCATTTTGTATTTTACATACGGCTTATTTTTAGTGTTAAGAAACTATTTTAGCTATTCTCATAATGTTTCATTCATCAACACACACTTCTATACTGCAATGATAATGAACCATTGTAGGGGTATTCATGTCATGTCGGTATATCTCTACTTTTTTCCTCATCAGATTTTACAATGTGTACAAGAGGTATAGATTATTTAGTATACATATTTATCAGAAGAATATCTAGGTCGAGTTCTGTTTTTGGGTTCGATCGAGCACTTTTGACAGAGTTATGCCCCCTTGTACTTAGAAGTATTCTGCTATTAATTTTCACTGTTAAAAAAGTAGTAATAAAAGTGCATATTCTTATTCTTATATTAAAAGATAAAAATGTACACTGCTATTGATTTTACTTTGAATTTCAGAGTGTGGGAAACCCTAGTTTTTATTTTTCTGAGAAACGTTACGATATTTGAAGAATATAAGAATATGAAGAATACAGAACATATTCATATCGGAAGGAACAATAATTAAAAATACTACGATTTTAGTATACGTACAAGAATACACATGATAAAAGCCACTGCCGCGGTATTTTTTCTTTATTACATTTTGTAACAACTGCACATTATTTGGCACAGTATACATATGATAAAAGCCAATGTAGTATGCTCTACTTTATTACATTTTGCAGCGGTTGCACATTATATGTTTTTGTAATTCTTATTATGTATAAAAATAACAATACAGTGTATAGTTTTCCATGCAAACACTGGTGGCCGAAAAAAATTTAAATTTCAATTTAAGGATGTACAACACACCTACCCCAAAAAATTCCTGTCGTTTAATTTTCGTCATTTTTGTATATTTAGTACATGACTACATCTACTGCATGTATGCACATTTTGGACAAAATCGTTCGTGTGGTTTTTGGACAGGAACTTCCAAAAGTTACCGCCCTTTAGTTGTTTACAAGGAGAGAAAATTTTAATCAATGAACTACTTTAACCTTGATTTTCAAAAAAGCCAGGTTAGATATAAGTGGCAAATTTCATTGACTTGTTCCTTTAACCATTTAACACAAAAACATAGTCATCTTTTTGATATACATATCATCAAAACAATTTTTAAAGACTTTAAACTGAGAAACTATTAATTATCTAAGCCTTGAAAATTGTGTATTTTTCAAATTCAAAAATTATTTGTGAAAAAACCTGTCGTTTAATTTTGGTAAAAAACTTTCTTTAGGTAGCTGGTAGTAAAAATAATCTTCATAATTTTTGTATAATTTTTGTACGACCAGTTTTGATTTAATAGCGGTAATTAGCCCCTCCCCCTTTCTCAATACATCGTTCCCGCGCGTCTTTCAGACGGAGGTCGATCACTTTGCTATGAATCTATAAATACACATTTTAAAAAAATCAAATTGGAATATTGCTTTTGCTTCAAAAATATATTAACTTACACATTTAAAAAATCTCATATGTAAAGCGTATTTAAATGTAGATTTTTAGGCAATTTTTTAATACCCCTACAACCCCCACCCCTTCCTTTTTTGCGTCGCAGACCAATAGCGTTTGACGAAACGTCGTTTACAGTGCAAATATATTAGTATTTCGTCATTTGAACCCCGGAGGTATGCATTAGTTTTTAAATTCATTAATGCAGAATAAATATGACTACTGTTTTTATATGTATCAGGAAAAAATTACTGAAGGATTTTAGTGTTTGGTCCCTATGTGTATGCATTATGCATTCCATATCACATGAAACCTGGATACGAATTCAAGTTATGTTGAACTTGAATATGTTGATTTTTAATTTTATTTCTTTAATTTCGTTTATAAAAAATAGTGTATGTTCAACTCTCCTGTGATATAAATGGAATATCTGTAGTTTCTTTCATGTAATTATTTCAAACGAGACAGTATGTGGCCGTGGGGATACATCGACATTTGCATAGATGTACACCCCCTATTGATATTGTACGCATTCTTTCAATGTCGTTGCGCTTCTAAAGTTAAAATGAAAATTCCGTATTCGTCCACATTAACTTCAAAATATCAAACATTTTAAAACTCTTCATCTATTTCAATTTATATCAAATCGCACATTGATATTTTTAAAAATCTTATTTGCTACGTTTTGTTTTGATTCGAGGAAATGCGAATCGACATTGTTGACAGTGACAGAAAGTCAAACGATTTGCTGCAATAGGATATTCATAAATGCAGATAATTTCAGTACTAGTGAACAATTCTTTTCAATTATATACTATATCAGGTTTTTTGTATTCAATTCGCGAATTTATCAGGTCTTGCTGTAAATGTATTTATGTTAAAACTTTACTGGCAGACCAAGGCAACATAGCAGCTCTGTTTGTTTCCAAAATACATAACAGAAGACATGTTAAGTGTAAAAATCTTGTCATTTATTCAAATGATGAAAAATGAAATCCATTTATAAAAACAATTACCAAAGAATTTGGCTGGGAGACATAACAGAATCATGGAAAGCTTGACCAGAAATTCAATTCAATAAATGATTACAAAACAGTGGTCTCCCAGCCACAATATTGTTACAACATACAGATGTGATAATACGCTAAAATACAACATCAAACTTTATTGGAAACAAAAGTGGTGCATAAAAAGCGCCTAAGGACACACAAATAAAAATTATGTGGTTAATTAAACAAATGTGGTGGATGGAGTGGAGGTGGTGGTTGCTTTTTTGTTCACAAAAATTACGCGGCAGCACTCCGAGTAAACAATAAGTATATAAATAGGAAGCCTTGTGCGGCAATCTGATTGGCTGAAAACAGGTAAGGCTTTGACAAAATTCATGGACGCGGTAAAACTGGGTCACTGGAAGAACCGGGTTTACAAATTAAAAGTTTTGTAAAGTTACAAAAAGATAAACACATTGACATCCACAAAAATACATACATGAAATTTTTAACATAAATCGCATTATTTGTAAATAAACCTTATTTTATGTTAAAACTTTACTGGCAGACCAAGGCAACATAGCAGCTCTGTTTGTTTCCAAAATACATAACAGAAGACATGTTAAGTGTAAAAATCTTGTCATTTATTTAAATGACGAAAAATGAAATCCATTTATAAAAACAATTACCAAAGAATTTGGCTGGGAGACATAACAGAATCATGGAAAGCTTGACCAGAAATTCAATTCAATAAATGATTACAAAACAGTGGTCTCCCAGCCACAATATTGTTACAACATACAGATGTGATAATGCGGTAAAATACAACATCAAACTTTATTGGAAACAAAAGTGGTGCATAAAAAGCGCCATCAACCCAACAGGTTGAAGCACCACTCAAGATGTTGCCTTGGTAAAACCTCATGTATGATATAAAATGTTAAATTTAAAAAAAAGGGCTGGTATTTAAAGCTAATGAACATCATGCACATACGAACAGACTATTTACTCAAAAACGCTCGTGGGCATAATTCGATCTGTAAGAAAAAATGAAGGAATTCAATGCACCTAACATATAAGAGTCTTCTCGCTTGTAAACACTATTGGTATTACTCATATATCATGGCCTTACATAAGAAGGCCAACACAAAATTCTGAACAGAAAGTAACAAGTGATGGAAATCAGCAACTAAAATATAAATGATGGTGAAACTTGCCTAATGTATATAAAATTACGTAAACAATTCTGAAAGATAACAGGGCATACAAGTTGTGAATCATATAAAACTAACCTTGATACATTTACATAATTGAGAGTCCAAGGAATGAACCAGCTGAAAATCAAGGGAATCTATAAAATTAGATGGAAACAGGCTGACAACTTCTATAGCTACTAAGATTTAAGATGAAAAATATGTACAAAGGTAAACCTGAATGCAAAATCTGAATGCATTGCAAATACATAAAAATTTTGGACATCGACACCCAATTCTGACCCAATTTAGAAATATACAATGTAACCTTCCAACATTATTTGACAGACTACACCTCAAATAATACAACACTCCTCAAATAATACAACACTTCTGCTGTAAACCAGGCTAGCTTAGTGGGATCAGCTGGCATTTCTTTAATAACAAATTATGTAACCAACAGGCATACATTAATGTGTATGTGATCAATGAAGTGATGTAATTTTTGTTAACTATATATGTTATATGCTATGCAATATGTCCCTATCAAAGACATTAAAAACCGCCCAGGAAAAAACCATAGATGAGTAACTATGGAAAACCTGTGTCCGTCGCTATGTAAATAATGTCTCAAGGGAGAATGCCGGACGTGCATTCAGTGCAGTGCTTGGTATGAATAACATAGATGTACATGTACAATAAAACATAACCAAAAATTACAATATTGGTGTTTATATCATATATTACAATATTATTGTTTATATTATATATGTAAACATATTCATTAAAATATAGATATAAACAAAACACGAGCGTGTTCTGCGGAGCACTGGCTTAGAATGCTCCAACACCTCACAAATTACTGCTTTCTCATTGGCCTTCCTTTGGCCATGCCTACGATAAACAGGTATTTCAAATAAAATATGTTTCTATCATACAATGTTGTCCCGCTATTCTACCACATGCAGGAAAGTTCTAAGGAAATGGTAACAAGCAGACAAATTCTGACCCTGTTAGAGAACATACAGCACAGAAATGGTAACAGGCAGACAAATTCTGACCCTGTTAGAGTATGTACATTACAGAAATGGTAACAGGCAGACAAATTCTGACCCTGTTAGAGAATATAAAATACAGAAATTGGAACAAGCAGACAAATTCAGACCTTGTAAGAGTATATATATATATACAATACCGAAATGGTAACGGGCAGATTAATTCTGACCCTGTTAAAGAATATACAAAACTGACATGGTAACAGGCAGACAAATTCTGACCCTGTTTAAGATATACGAAACAGAAATGTCTTATGATAACAGGCAGACAAAATTTTGAACCTGCTAAAGTGAAGTCAATTAAACTCTGGTTAGACAATAAATGTAAAATTTGGGATGTTTAGTCAGCAGCAGCTTTGAGAGTCTGTAAACTGGCATTTTGTAGTCTTGCTGGAACCATAGAGAATTACACCATTTCGGGAAGGGGTTGTTGCCAAGACAAGGGAGCAGACTGATGCAATTTTTCAAAATTCTTTGACGCCTCCAAATAAAGTGTTCAGGACTGACAGAATATTTAAGTTGTCTGAAGGATTGGCTGCTGGGAAGGCCTCAATGGTTGCTTGTGTTTGTGAGGCTGAATCGCTGTTTGAATAATGGATGTCGGCAGATAGCTGGACTTGCCTGTGCTGGTGACTTTCTCCATTTAGGCAGCATTGTCTGAAAAGAGAGGAACACAGCCAAAGCGTAGACAAATGAATGGAAAAAAAATTTACAAATAAAAATAGCCTAACGTTGTACCCATTAGAGAAAAGATTATCTTTGTCTTTTAAATATTTATATATGTATATAATAAAAAGTTTTAGATATTCATACTACAATTGATAACTGAATATTGTGGTAGTTGAAATCAATAATAAAGCTCAATTTAAAATTATTGTACAACTGTCGATACTGAAATAAATAGCTATGTAGTTGTAAAGAAGGGATCTCCAACTGTAATTATAAAAGTGAGCACATACTCATACAAATAGATTTACCACACAATATAAAAAATTATAAAAACATGCAAGTACTACAAAGCGAGCACAGACTCGCAGTGTGTAGTGGTAAGCAATCATTTTCTTTATAAGCAAAAAGTAAGCACATATTCCCAATATAAGCAGTATGTAGCTATTAAATAACACACTAATGCGAAAACAAACTTGCAAAGATGTAGTGGCAAAGCAAGCACAAACTTACATGAATTGAGCACAAACTCATAATAAAATCTGCCATACCAATACAAGCACAAATTTCCAAAAGATGTAATGGAAAAACAGCGCATACTTACATTAATTGAGCACAAACATAACACTAAATTCTGCCATATCAATACAAGCACAAACTCGCAAAGATGTAATGAAAGGCATGCACATACTTACATGAATTGAGCACAAACTCAATAATGGAATCTGCCATACCAATGCGAGCACAAACTCACAAAGATGTAATGGCAAAGCAAGCACAGACTTGCATAAATTGAGCACAAACTCAAAATAGATTCTGCCATACTAATGCGAGCAGCAAACTCGCTATGAATATCATGGCAAAGCAAGCACAAACTTGCATGAATTGAGCACAAACTCAACAATAAATTCTGCCAAATTAATGCGAGCAGCAAACTCGCTATGAATATCATGGCAAAGCAAGCACAAACTTGCATGAATTGAGCACAAACTCAACAATATAATCTGCCATATTAATGCGAGCAGCAAACTCGCTATAAATATCATGGCAAAGCAAGCACAAACTTGCATGAATTGTGCACAAACTCAACAATAGATTCTGCCATACTTATGCGAGCACAAACTCGCAAAGATGTAATGGCAAAGCAAGCACATACTTGCATGAATTGAGCACAAACTCAACAAAAATTGTATTCAAATTAATTCATATCACACATAGTGGCGATCTGAGATGATCTCCGTGTGCAATTAAAAATTGAAACAAAATTAATTTTAGCATCTTAAAATATTTTATAAAAATATATATTATTGTGTAAAACAAAAACTTTCATTTTTGGAAAGCGGATAAACTAAACTTAACTTTTCATCTTTGTGCATATTCTTAGTTTATTTATTCATACAAGTGTGTTGAAGATTCACGAGATCTAAAATGCAACAGGTTTAAAAAAAAATTATGAATGAAATTTTCAAAACAATCAGATCCCAATATCTTTCTACAACATGGGAGTTGTAAATAAACGTGAACGTTCAATTGATATAAGTTTCAACCTTGTGCTTTAATCTTTAGCCAACCGCACTTTGACCTAACGGTCAAACTCATTGGTAAATTTTCAGGCCTCATCAGGTGTGATCATGTAATTTAACATTTTGTAAATACTAAGGCTTTCAAATACACGATTTACCTAAAATTCTGCTTATTTGGCCATACCATAATTGAATACTTAAAACACATATTAGAGAGATTTTTAAAAATACGCTTGTTTATTACTTTGAGCAAGTGATTCCCATAATTAGTATATTTCTCAGATGTTAATAAATATCATGATTTTATGTTTCGATTTTTATCAAATAAACAAAAATGCGAAATATATAATTTCAACCATTTGAATGCCTCTAAAATACAAAGCATGCATGTGAACAAGGAATCAGTTTTTCTAAAAAAAAAATTTAAATGAAAATCCTCCTAGTCAAATTAGATTTTATGATCTAAGCCTATATTCTAAAGAATAATTATTTTTATTTAGAGACAGGTTTTATAGAAATTAACATATGCTCAGTATGAGAATTATCTTTGAAACACAGATTTCACACAATTTGAGAGAAATTATTTAAATTATTTACACATTTTCCTTGGAATTAGGGATCACAGTAATAGGTTATTATCATTATTTATTTATTTCTTTAATATTTATTTGGGTTTTTTTTTCTTTAATTATTATTATTATTATTATTTTTATTAATTTTTTAAGATTCTATAACAGTATTTCAAAGATTTTATTAATATTTTTAGTCGGTTTTTTTTTTTTTGTGAAGATAACAAAAAGTATTCAAGATCAAAGAGTCAATAAAAGTACTGTAGTTTTGAGACTAATAATCAGCTGTCTTGTCAAACTCTCAAGTTAACATGGATGTCACCATAATTGTGTTTTCCTAATAAAGCTATGAAAATTTTAAACAATAATGTCTTTTTCCTGCATGAATGCTAGGAGTCTCAGAGAGAGAAAATTAAAGAATAGGAGAATCAGAAAGAGCACAACTTTTTCTGACATAGTACCTAGGGTTTTTTTTGTTTTTTTTTTATTTGATAGAAATGACTACTCTGTGATATGCGATTGGGCCCATCAACAAACGCCTTGACCCCTTTCATTCATTTAGCAAGAAATTCCAGAAAACTAATGAAATTTTGCAAATTTAAACTGCCGTGACTTTGCCTAATTAAGATATCTTTAAGAAATAAAAGTTTTATGTAAGTTTCAATAAGCTCTCTCCAATGATAAAGAATTTGTGTACAATTTCCCAAAAACAACAACAACAAATTTTTAGCTAGGGTCGTTACATATAGAGTTTTATATCAATTACACGAGTAAGGGGTGCATGTGAGCAGTAAATAAAAATATATCATATTATTTATTTATTCAATATTATTTCCATATTTATTTATTTATTTATTTATTTATTATTTTTAAACACATAAATATAACACTTTAAAATGTGAGGTTAAGGGATCAAAATTAGAGTGCAATATAAACAAGGGAAATCCCCATCAAAATATTTTTAGAAACATGCAAAATGGCAGATTTAATGCTTAAAAGATACTTCCTGGTGCATTTTCATGGATATCTGATCAAATATGAAACCATCCACTGCCAAAGGTCCACTGAGGCCCCAAATCCACGGTGTTTCCAGGAAGAGATGACAGACGGTCACAGGCTGAAGCAAGTTCCTTGTACACATCCAACCATTACTGTCGAAGAAAGCAGTCAAGCGCCTAGGGCCCCGTCTGAGAATTCGGCGAATTTTGATCTGCCCAACTCCGCAACCATGCTTTAAATTGTTGCGCATATGCAATAAATAATAGCTTTAACCAGCTTCGGAATGTTCGGAGTGTTGCAGACCAGGTCATTTCCACCAATGTGTATGAATAATAGATTCGATTTTACCGGAAATTATGTGAATTGTCGTAGGGAGCATATTCTGCTACATGTAAATAGTAATAGTGAGGCCACCCCTTAGCCCCTGGCCAAACAAGACACTTGACACTGTTCAATGCCAAGGTGGAGATTGAAACAATCAGGGTTGAGGCTGACAGTCTGCTTAAAACCTGTTCCCTTCTCCTTTCATAGTGTGAGGCTGATAAAGTTTCTGAGATGTCATCAACGAAGGAATTGAGGAAATTCGGATTAAGAGAAAACGATCGTTTTGGAAGTCAGTAAGTCTGGTAGTACGGCAAGTTGCATAGTTGAACAGATCAAAACAATGGATCTTACAAAATTTAACTGCCGCAGCACAGAACGATAACTTGATTATTACAAGGGAAACACTTGCTTTTCTGTTCACAAAAATTACGCGGCAGCACTCCGAGTAAACAAGAAGTATATAAATAGGAAGCCTTGTGCGGCAATCTGATTGACTGAAAACAGCTAAGGCCTTGACAAAATTCATGGACGCGGTAAAACTGGGTCACTGGAAGAACAAATTAAAAGTTTTGTAAAGTTACAAAAAGATAAACACATTGACATCCACAAAAATACATACATGAAATTTTTAACATAAATCGCTTTATTTGTAAATAAACCTTATTCTAATTCTGTGGAAAACCGTGAATAAAGGGAGGAAAATAGACATCTCCTACATTTTCAGAGTTGTTCCTCTTTGATCAGTAAGGGTCTGAGAACAACATGGATTTTACATTGTAAAACGTTTTTTGTTTTATCTAATTAAAGAAGAAAAACAATATTTATATCGTAAATGCACAAATTGTAATGAAGACCATTAATCGGAATGTTATATAGCCAATTGTACATAATGAGAATTTCGGCAATGTAAAATAAAATTTTCAGAATAAAAAATAAATGCTGTGCTTTGATCAAGATTACAATTTATTGTATATGAAATGAAATGAAATAAACATTAAGAGATGGTATTTTATGTCTTGCTTTTTACGGAGTGTAATCGGGTTAATTAAAAAAAATAATTATTGATTGAGTATGATACGCATAATGACAGCCAAGCCCCATATCACATATTTCTTTTATGATTGATATACATCGGGATCGTTTTACTCGTCATTTTGACGCTTTATTTTTGACGCTAAATTTGACGTCACGTCAAACGTTCAATTGAAATCGCAAGAGTTATCTCCCCCAGTGTGTTGCACGTCTTTAATTCATTTCTAAGTAAAAAAATTCAAATGCTAGTACATAAAACACAGCCAAAAATTACTTCATTTTATGTTTTTGTCAGCATACAAAAATAAATTTAAAAGAATTAAGTTTTACCTTAAAAATCAAACAAATTAAATTAAATGTGCTCAAAAAGCATCAACGTTGAACACATTCAAATGCCAAAAATCTTGATATATGTTTCCTAACTGCCTTTGTTACCTAAGTACATTATTTCATTGCTGGTATGAATATTGTTAACATTCAGGATTTCAAGAAGAAGTGTTGGAAGATTAGCTATGGTTGAAATAATTATCACAGCAGCTAACATAATAGACATGGCTTTTTCAAAATTAACAACAGAATTTGAGAGACCTTTCCGAATATTTACTACGTTTATGATATGAAGTATTGTTATCGGTACTAGAGATCCAAAAAAGCGATAGACAAACTAAAGAAATATCAATGATATAACTTAGAGAATTAGACATGTAATTTTCAATGACCATATAGATATGCCAACTGTATAAGATCGCCACAACAAATGAAGAGATCCACACCCCAACTGACATGTACAAAACCTTCGCGTACCTAAAGGTGAGGATGTAAAAAGGCTAACTGATGTAGATGTAACGGATAAAAGCGATGATCAGGAGGTGGAAGTTAAAAACCATGTACGTCAATGCAGATATTCCATAAATATACTGAAATGACGTCATCCACGAAAATATCTTTCAAAAATGGTAATTTATCTGTAATCAAATTCAACGTGTCAGCAATGGAAGCGCAAAATAAACTCGTAAATGTTGGTACATGTATTTTAATTTTTTTTGGAAAAATGAATAAGGTAATGTTAACTATGTTTCCGAAAGTTTCAATCACACAAGCGATGGTTGCAATAATAAAGTACAGGTATTTCACACTCAACGCTTGTTCTCTATTATTACTCCCATTAAAACTGTGGTAGGAGTCTGATTCCTCTCATGAAACCACTGAGGATCACTGGTTGAAGACAAATTTGGCAGGTCATTACCTACAAAGTCCATGTTTGAAGACTTGTCTGCTTCCACTTGTTTAATTAAAGCCTAAAGTTTGCCTTTTCCTTAAAGGGACCTTTAGTTGAAACATTTCTGAAAGCCCATATTACTTCCTGAATATATCATTGTTTAAGAATCACATTCATTTGAAATGAATAAATAATTCAAAAGAATACAAGGAATATATGAATTTTGGAAGATACTAAAGTCCTTATTTTTTTCTTATTTCCTCATTCGTAAGTATGTGTAGTATTCCCCAAATCATTCTGAATTTTGTAACAACAACGATTTCCTCTTGATGTTCTATCTTTAACATAAAATACCACCGATAGATTATGCTTTCTTACAAGCGATGGCGTTACAATTACTTATTTTTAAAGTTTTTGCAAATTAGAATGTTCAACTATCACAGATGAAATGACTAAAATCAAACCACTTTCCGTAGTTAATAAATGGCGTTGGTTCATTATGGTTATAATCCAGAAGCGATCTCATCTGATTTAATACCACAAAAGCATTTTAAAAATTTCCAAGAGTCTAACACGGCTTAAAATTTATATCACATTTTTCTATTCGTGGTTGGAAGTTGCTGATCCGAAGATGAAATATTAAACACCGAGGCCACATGTCAGAGCAAGTGTAAGCATCATAATGAATGTCCCCGCGTGCATAGTAAAGGTATAGATCTAAAGACCTGATTGGGATATGGTGTCATCGAGTTTAAAAAAGGTTACATATGAAAAGAAAGAACAAAAATGATTATACACTTCAATAAATTTCATCCGAAAAGTAATTAGACATCGGGACTAATGAGGCCAATATGTATAATATAAACATTTGCCTACGATTTCCTAAGCAACGCTCTATTTTTACATACAGTTTAAACACTTTGAAATGTCACCAATGCAGGACATTCAGAGAAGCTATAGTACCTCACGATGACCTAACTGTTGTCAAGAAGTGGAAACTAAGATGGTATCACCAAGTTTCACGCTCAAGTGGCCTTGCAAAGATTATCTTGCAGGGAACAGTGAAAGGAGGACGAAGACGGGGAAGGCAAAAGAAGAGGTTAGAAGACAACATCCCTGAGTGGACTGGACTGAGCCTCGCAGAAACCCAGAGAGCGACAGAAAACAGAGATTTATGGAAAAAAGTGGTGGATAAGTCTTGGACGGTGCCTCTACAACATCCACGGTGAAGGTATTTTTTCGGAGAAAGATCATTTCTGGATCCAAGTTTGGAAAATATTTTCTTTTAATAGTCTCCGTTACCAGAACAAAATACCAAATTTTGATTCTGTCATATTCTCTATCAGAAAGAAAACATGTACAGTGGAGCCTCATTTATCCGGACGCTTTGGTTCCTAGTCAATTTGTCCGGATATGTGAAGCGCATCCGGTTACCTGAATCACCACTTAAACAAGACATAATAACATTCAAAAATTCTGTTCCGATAAAAAATTGTCCGGATACTGAAGCATCCGGATATCTGAAGGTCCACTGTATGCCTTTACAGCGCGAATTAAAATCTAATTTAAAACATTGCATTCTTGTTTACATATTACTATATGTATCATCCAAAATTCACCTGCAACTGTCTTTTCTTTAGACAAGGCTTTTTGTTATTTGCATTTGGAAACGCAAAACATTTTCAACAAACTTGTTCATCTCTAGCTTACCTGAGACAGTCCACTCTGTAAACATTGAACTTGTCATTGTATTTCACTTCTCATACCAGATTTATAAATTTTCCTTTAAATTTTCTGAGCAAAGAAATCATGTCATAAGTAGGAGAAAAGTCTCAAACTGTCCATTCTGTGTGAGAGAGAGCAAATCTCGGGCCTACGGCTTTCGATTCGTTCTTTCTCTCAAAATCGTACCTATCGAAAACTTCAAGCAATTAATCTTATACATTAAACTGAATATGCAAGTATTTGTAACGGTCACATGAACAAGGAAGTTTTTTTTAAATCATTACCGATGTCGAAGATTAAAGTTTATATAACTATGCCGTACGTTACCTCTATGGAGATGAGAAATATATTGGTTTTCATTGTGCAGTTCACTTTTCTGACTTCATTATCAAAGGGTAAGTTACTGTATTATTAATTGTGATAATTGTGATTGTTATTCAACTGTGCTACTGTGGTTCAGCGTATAATTAATGACATGGTAACACTGTGACTAAAAATATCGAGAAAACAGTGGGAGGATCCAGTGTGGTCCACATCAACTATAACAATTTTCAGACTTAAATTTATTTGACAAGCCGAACATTTTAGATAAAACAAAAAAGAAAAATAAGACACAGCTGTTAAAATCTGAAAATCCTATTCGAAGCCCTAACAAAAAATTACTATGGTTAACGTTTTAAAAAAAATTCAATATAGCAAATCAAAGAATTTTTACTCTGAATTCTTACAAGTATTTTTCAGATATTAAAAAAAAATCTTAGTCATTTATGGCGTGTAAAACTTTGCTTTATTCGATAACCTTGTGATGCATATAGATATGCAAAATCTTGTGATGTATGTTCAAAATATTTTAATGTATATGCAAGATCTTGTGATGCATGTCAATATCGATGGTGATATATGTATACTTTTGATTTGAAATAGTGGTTTGTTCAGTGGATTACTTTGTGTATCTGTCAGTTGCGTCATCCGCATTTTGACTGGAATTTTTTAAACACCCCGTGTTTCACCCTGAGGTTATAATATCCACACTTCAACCAGCAGACGGTTTGGAATTATTTAAAATAATGATTAAGTAAAGGACAGACTGTAAGTTATTTTTGAATATCAGTAATATTGAACACGTTTGAAAACATTTGAAACATGGAACGCTTTCGATGGCTTTGCATTTTTCGGATTTTAGGAGACAATTTGATGACAAAGTGCAGCACGCTCTAATGCATGTGTCGGTACTAACATAATTCAGTTGTGTATTCATACCAATCTTGAAATTTACTTTTAACTTTTTAAACAAAATGTATAAGCATGCCGCTTATAAGGACAAGAGGGAGAGAGAATAAAAGACATGGCGGAGTAGAGGCCCAGTCCCAGGAGGAATAAATCTGCGACGATAATATGAAATAGGCGACGGAATAGGGATGTAAAAATTAAAATTCCAGCCTATCAACAGGTACAAATAATATTCTGTCTTAAGTCAGCATTTTGGGTATGGATCCATCGTATGAAGAATTAGACCAAATAATCAGCGAAAAGGAAATTGAAGATGCAATAGGTAAACTTAAGCTTAATAAGAGCTGTGGTGAGGATTTTATCCTAAATGAGGTTTTTATTAATTGAAAAACAATTCTATTACCACTTTTACACAGATTATTTAATAATATTTTTGAGAGCGGATGCTATCCGGAGTCCTGGTCAAAAGGGTTTATTGTCCCAGTGTACAAGAAAGGGAATGTTAATGATACAAATAATTATAGAGGAATAACTATTTTGAGCTGTTTCGGAAAGTTATTTACTACAATTCTTAATAATAGAATCTTACGGTGGGAGAAAACCTATGGTATTTTGTCTGATGCACAATTTGGTTTTAGAAAAGGGTTGTCAACTGTTGACGCAATATTTGTATTACAATCACTTGTTAACAAATACTTGAGCAAGAAAAAGCGTTTATACTGCTGTTTTATTGATTATCAGAAAGCTTTTGACTCTATAGATAGAATTAAACTGTGGAGGAAAATATTTAATATTGGTATTCAAGGGAAAATGTATAAAATAATTAAAGCATTGTATCAAAGTATAAAATGTTGTGTGAAATACAATGGCTTATTTAGTGAATATTTTACTAGTAATGCCGGACTAATGCAAGGCGAATCACTCTCCCCTTTACTGTTTTCATTATACGTAAATGATTTTGAGATGCAATTTATTAAGGAAAATTGTCAATGTATAGATGTACAAGAAATAAGTTTGTTTCTCCTTATGTATGCAGATGATATGGTGATTATGTCTGAAAGCCCAGAGGGTTTACAACAATTGTTGAATTCATTATGTAATTATACTACTGTGTGGAATCTTAAAGTTAATATTCAGAAGACAAAAATAATTATTTTCAGAAATGGTGGTAAGATTAGAGAGGATGAGAAATGGATTTATGGTAACGATATAGTCGAAATTGTTAACGAGTTTAATTATCTTGGAATGTTATTTAATTACAATGGAAAATTTTTGAAAACTCAAAAACATGCCGCAGAGCAAGGTAGAAAAGCTTCATTTGCTATATCTAATTCATTAAAAGCACATGCATTCAATGTTGAAACGCAGTTATCGGTTTTTGATACTTACGTAAGTAGTGTACTTTTATATGCATCAGAGGTATGGGGATGGCATAAAGCCACTGATATCGAAAAAATCCACCTTAACTTTTGTAAAAGAGTCTTAGGAGTGGGTCAGAAAACAGTTAATAATTTCATATATTGTGAATTAGGAAGATATCCATTAGCAGTAAAAATGAAATTAAAAATTTTTAAATATTGGCTCAAGTTAAGAGGGACTGATAATTGTATAATTAGGGCCTGTTATGAAGATATGGTTTTACGTAACGATAAGTGGATTAAGTGTATTAAAGAAGAGTTGGAGAGACTAGGTTTGAGCTATTTATGGGAATCTAACATTGTTGATAATTGTACATATAAAATAATTGAACAAAGGATGACTGATATTTATAGACAAAATATTTTTTCATTTGTAACTTCATCTTCAAAAGGACAATTGTACCAATATGTTGGGAATGATTTTGTCTTACAAAGATATTTAACAAAACCTATTGATGATAGATATAGGAGAATGCTTACCAAGATTAGATTATCAAACCACCAATTAAAAATGAAAATGGTAGATATAATAATATACTTAGATCTCAAAGAATTTGCACACTTTGCGCCTGTAATGATATTGAAGATGAATTTCATTTCATATCAAAATGTCCATTTTATGAAAATTTGAGAAGTATGTACATTAATAAATATTATTATGTCAAACCAAGTGTTTTTAAAGTTGTATGTTTAATGAGTAGCGAAAATGTTAAAGAATTGTCGAATTTGGGGAAATTTTTATATAAAGCTACTGCTCTACGAAAGTTGAATTTGTAACTACTATTGATATCTAAATCCTTTGTGTATTTTTGTATATATAATATTTATTCTGTTCTCTTTATTGTGTTTATATGTTGTACATGTAAATCTGATGAGCCTTTGGCTTAAAGAATAAAGAAAGAAAAGAAAGTTTAAGACAAGGCACCACTAAATTTAATTAACGTAATTGGATCATTATGTAAACAAAGACATTCAGATAAAGTATTGTTGAAGTTGATTTGTTGCTATGATACTTAAATATTCAATTATCCAAGACTCAGCTAGTAAGCGATTTTCCTATATTGGGTAATGATCGCCAAATGCTTAAGCAAACCTGAGAATTCACTAAAAATAAAAATCAAAGTACTGCGACAGTACTGATAGATGGGGTCAAAATCAACTTCCTGTTAGATTTTATTTTATTGCATCGTGAACTATCTTTTTGAGTTTTAAACCCAACTTAGGCTAATATTTTTATAAACTTATTAAATCAAAACTCTGAAAAATATATGACATCAAGTTTTTCATTTAATATGAAGTAGAAAATTTATTTTAAAAATGTTCAATCAAGAAACCTTTTTAAGTTGTACAAATTTACCAGGTCCAAATGAATGACAACATCTATTAATTAATTTTTTAAGAAGGTATAAGTGCCACTTGGACACTTTATTTCTTTTTAATTTCTAAACTTAAATGTGCAAATATACACATTAAAATGTAAATTTTACACTTTAATGTGCAAATTTTACACTTTAATCTGTAAAATTAACACTTTAATCTAAATCATTAATTACACTTTTATGTGTAAGTTTTACACTTTAATCAGTTAATTATTCACTTTAATTTGTTAATTTTACATTTTAATCTGTAAAATTTACACATTAATCTGTAAAATTTACACATTAATCTGTAAAATCTACACATTAATCTGTAAAATTTACACATTAATCTGTAAAATTTACACTTTATTCTAAACAACCTGTACTGTTATCTGTCATAATCAAACGGTTTTTCTATAAAAAATAAGAATGAAATTTTATCATGCATGATTCATGATTTGTTGGCTTTAAAATGTGTTACTTACAAAATGTAGGATGTATGATGTTGACAAATTGACTATGTAGATTAAAGAGAGAAATATTTAAATTCTACACTTTAAAGTGTAAATGCACCGATTCAAGTGTAAATTTTACAGATAAATGTGAAAATTTTACAGATTAATTTGTAAATTTTACAGATTAATGTGTAAATTTTACAGATAAAAGTGTTTAACTTACACTTTAAAGTGTAAATTTTACAGATTAAAGTGTAAAATTTACAGATTAATTAGAACGAAAGAGCACACTAAGGGAGATAATCTCGAAACTTGCGTATTTCCAAGACATGAACCATATGATAAGTCAGTAAGTTGATATTAATTAAAAGTGCATTTCTGTTACTCCCAATATACCCTGGGGTCTGAAGTAAGGATTTAGATTTAAGGATCAATAATAGTTTTACAAGTGCTTACCAATGGAATATTCCATTAAAAAAATCATTATTAAACATTAAAAAAAATTATTATTGAGGATTGTAAGAAATAAATGTGGATTAATTATGTCGATTTTATCTTTGCGGGTAGGACAAATTACCTGTTTAGTATTCTTATGGCTGGAAAAGTGACACAGTGCTTAAAGTTGAAATGACTGCTGTGGACAAAAAAAAGGAAATTTAAGGGTCTGCTTTGTATGCTAATTGAGGGGTCAAAGGTTGAGATGATAGAAATGGAATCATTAGTCAGAAAGCTCATTTTCTTTTCAAATGCTATCAAAGTAAGTAGAATCAGGTTATCATTAGGCATAAAACATCTCAGGAGTTAGCCCCCATATTATTTTCAGTTATAAATGATCGGGGGGGGGGGGGGGG
>PRKT01000529.1:301005-313622 GCA_003671525.1 Saccostrea glomerata | reverse complement strand
CCCCCCCCCCCCCCCCGGGCCAAAACCACTAAAATTAATGCAATTCTTAAAAATCTTCTTCTTCACTCCGAGACATCAAGAAGTCAACCTGTTGGCATGATTGTAATCAGCATTGAGTCCTCTACTAAAATCTTGAATTTCATGGCCCCATGCAGGGTCAGGGGTTCTAGAGCTGGGTTGGGCTAAATAGATTATAAAATGAAAATCTTTGAAAATTTTCTTTCTTCCTGGGAATAAAATAAACTAATCAAGTACATAGTTATGTAGAATAAGGCTGCATCTTCCCAAATTGTGAATTTCATGGCCCCAGGGTCAGGGGTTCTGGTGCTAAGACGGGGCTCTATTGATTTTATAGCGAAAATGCATAAATTCCTCGAAAATCTCTTTCCTTACTCCTGGGTATTAAATAAATTAACCAAGAGCAAAGTTATGATGAGCAAGAATGTCTTTCCCAAAATTGTGAATTTCATGTCCCCTGGGTTGGGGCTTCTGGTGTTTGGGGGAGGGGGCTCTATTGCTAAAAATTGAAGAAAAAAAATATTTAATTAATTCTTTGAAAATTTTCTTTTCTGCTTCTGGGTATTAAACAAACTAAATAAGTACATAGTTTAAAAGAGCGAGAATGTCTCTTCCAAAATTGTGAATTTCATGGCCCCAGGGTCAGGGGTTCTTGTGTTTTGGTGGGGCTCTATTTATTACGTATATAGTGAAAATGCAGAAATTCTTTTAAAATCTTCTCCTCTGGTTCTGGGTATTATGATAAGGAAGAATGCTTCTACCCAATTTGTGAATTCATGGCCCCTGGGTCAGGGGTCCTGTTGTCCTGGTGTAAGAGCAGGGCTCTATTGATTATATAATGAAAATGCACGAATTATTCGAAAATCTTTTCCCTTGCTCATTGGTTTTATGCCAATGATCTAAGTATATATTTTTGATGTGCTCTATTCGAAATATTTAAAAATATTTTTTAATACATCTATGGCCATTCTTATAAAATTTTCAGCATATGGGGAAAATAACCTAATTTATAAAGTCAAAATGCATTGACCAGCCAGATGTTAACGTCATTTTTGATAAATATGCAGCCAACAAATGCAAGGGTCTAAAGGATATTTTTTTAAAGAGCCATAGCTGTCTTACCGACGACACGGCCGACTCAAGTATTTAAAAGGAAATCACCTGTTTCTATTTATAGATACATGTATACCTTTTCAGTTCAAGATCAAACTACATGTATGTAATCATTTGTGGACCAGTGTTATATTTTCATGGTTGCAAGTTTGTTACATTACAATAACTTTACATGTTCAATACTCTTATTCGAAACAAGATTTTTAGAAAATTTTAAAAATAAAACAAGCCAGCAGCTATGACTTTGGGTCATTAAATTGTTTAGGACTGTTTTTTTCCGAGATACTTTCAAAGTGTAATGTTGAATTATATATCTCTTAGATTATTTATACATGAATCATAAAATAATAAAAAGAAAACAAGAAAAAATGCACAGAGAAAAAAGTAAAAGCATAGATATATAAGAAACACGCACTGTGAGACTCGAACTCACGACCATTATGTCCACAATCCAGCAATCATACCACTACGCCACTAAGTCATTGTCATAGGATGGATAAATTTAAGAAAGATTGTTGAATCTTAAACTAATTTTGAGAAAAAAATACATATTTTCAACATTTTCAATACAAAGACCAACTTTGACCAAAACTATTTAAATGTAATGAAGTGCTGTCATATCCAATTAAAATTATTAAAAAGCTGTTTTTCTGGTTAAGGGTTGTCTTTTGCTACAGTTTGTCATTGTTTAGGGTATACCTCAGTATTTACTATATTCTCCATATAAACTGAACTATTTTTGTATCTATCATATGAGGGAACTATTAATATTTGAATATTATTTTTGTGTGATTTGCTTTAAGGCGTGTATAAACTAATATTGTATGACAAAAGTTTGGTTAAACAATGTATTTAAAAAATAACTACTAGAGTACGCGAAAGTGACTATCAAATGCGTTATGACTCTTTTAATGTAAACTCAAACTAAGTACTTCTACTTTTCTCAGAAATTCACAAGGCCAAAAAAGGTCTTAGTAAACCTTGTTCTTTCACTTGTTTTTATAGCCTCTATAACTCTGACAGTCACTCCTTCCGGACCTGTGGAGGTGAATCAGAACGTAACAATTCAGTGTGACTTTGACAACATTCCAATAGTTGCAGTTTTTTACTCTACTGCAAGCAATGCCCTTTTCTGTGATCTTACATCAGATTCATCAGGATCAAAATGTCGGCAATCATTTTGTTCTTCAAAATACACGGCAATTTGTCCCAGCTATAGAACGTACAGTATTGTATATCCTGTTCCGCTGAGTTGGAATGGAGAAGGAGTTTATTGCAAGGGATTATTCTCAGACGAGAGAAGTAATCAAGTCAATTTCAGTGTTATAGGTTTGTAATATTTAACTTTTATTTTTACTGTTATCTATTTGTCAAACTACACGTACTTGCAATTAAGAAAGATTACAGCATTCCTCTTAATTTTCTGTGTGTGTGCGAATAGCTTTGTTCCGCGTTTATACAACAGAAGTGGAATGCGTTAATTTAATGGTGACACTATAACTTTTCTCTTGAAAGACTTTTTAATAGATATCTGCTTTATGTTGTTGATATCAAGGACGATATGGATATAACGAATAGTATAACAGTAAAATAAGAAACTCTTGAGACACAGTACGTGAAAAGGAGATCCAATGTTTTAATTCTTGAGGTAAAAGTAGAATTTAAAATAAGGAGATCTAATGTTTGACTCTTGAAATTCAAATGATATAAAAAGTTAGGATTAGTGGGATATTGCATGAATTTTTCGAATTATAGAGGATTTTTAAATTTTATTCATTAATTTCAGGCACAAGTAAAAGTGTAAATTCTGTGTAAATGTATCCCTATCTTATTTTCATAAAAAATAATTTCAATACACACGGGAGTTTCATTTTGTAAGCTCACACAGTGCGTACAACACATTAGTTTGTTGTTTTTTTAATGATATTTAATAGTTTTAGTAACAGTGGTGACGCTAACCCCAACCCACATTACCCTGGATGCTGGTAAACGGGTAAATCTAACCTGTCAGACAGATTACTGTAACCCAGCAGCCAACATCACGTGGTACAAATCATCAGCCATTATGGCCACGCACACCACAGGTAGAATAGACACCAACAGAGATGGTTTTATAAGAACGATATCAGTACTACAGTATACAGGTATTGCAGGGGACAATGGCCAAAAAGTGTACTGTAGAGCCAGCAACAGACCATGGAAAAATGTTGACTCCAACGAATACATATTGAATGTAAGATGTAAGTATTTCAATACTGTTTAGTATATACATCATTTGTTCATCTGTAAAATATGGTGACTTAAAGACGATACACCGATACAATATTTATGTTTTGAATATCAATATTACTTAACCTTGATACAAATTCATCTTTGCTTTAAAACACCAATTTAAATAAAAGAGGAATACATAAAGTATATGTAATAACTTATTCTGATTCTTATTGATCTTGGTAGAAGAATAACTGCAAAATGTCTTCAGAATCATATATTTCGAATTCAATAATTATGAAATTTTGTCAATTGAGGATGACGTATGATATTATAAATTCACTCAATAATACACGAAAATTGATGTGCTTTGTTCATAAGCACTATTTAACTTTCATTTTGGTGAAATGTATACGTATGTCCTGCATTATTTTAAGTTCCCTCCGAGATCATGGTCATCATCTCGCTCGTGATTCTGACCTAATGGCTTGCGAAAATTATACACATGTATGTTGTGATCAGTTTAATTACATCCTTTGGAATTGATAACAACGACTTCTTGGACACATTACACTCTAGGCGATGCAACGTTAACCAAATCATACAGAAAATGTTTTCTCTTCACTTTATATAATCACATTCACTTTAAAACTCTTCAGCAATCACTTTTTTGGTCAATGCTTAAGATTTTTTCACTATGAAAAATTGTTATTTATCGTGCATCCATTTTCACACTAACTACATAGTAGGTTCTTTTATGTTTGCTTGTTGATGCTAATTTTTTATAGATCCCCCATCGACTGACCCTTTCGTCATAGTCTCCCCTCCAGGACTTCAGTACAACACTGGAACTACAATGACCTTGACCTGTCAACTATCAGGAGGAAACCCTGTAGCCACGTTGTCATGGAGATGTAAAAACACCGTTATGACGGGAGCCAATCAGAGTAACTCTACTACAGCCGTCTCTGTGATGTCATTGGTGATAGATAGCTCCTACAACAATCAACAGTGTTCTTGTACAGCTAATCACAGCTTAATCACCAGCCCTAAATCAAGGAGTGTGTCACTGACTGTATTCTGTAAGTCAACTTTTTTTAATTTCTGTACATTAATAGAATTTATTGATTTTTGTCATGTGACCAGCTTCCTTACCAGCATTAAATCAAAAGGTGTGTCAACAACTAACTGTATTTTTGTAAACCATGCAAATGAAGTGCAATCTTTGTCCTTACTTAGGTCACGAGTGTGTCACTGACTGTATTTTGTAAGTTATCTAGCTTTAAAACTACAATTGCTAATTTAAAATATGTTTTGGAATTCGATTATAAGATGCTAAAAGTGATAGATTATTTCAGACGTAGTTGAAAAAAAATATATTGTTAACTCTGACACGAAAAAAGGGTAGGACTCGCACAAGCAATTGATCTGACCTAAATCAATTCTGAAAAAATTAACTTCTGGTTTGTTTTTTAAGAGTGGAAGACAAATATATTTATCTGAACTTGAAACAATATCATGTAGCTATTACATGTAGAGTTTTATGTATCTTTGTGTTCTCTTAATTTTCTTCGAGAAATAATTTAACAATTAAGGTTTTAACTATCATCTGAGTATGATATGACAATATATAGGATCCATAGAGTATAAATAATTTGATAGATGAAGATCTGTTGCAAAATCAAAGAAAAATAGTCTAGTATTCAGTTTTAACTAGATTTAATTTCTAAATGCCCCATCTAGTATCACTATCAGCATAGAGACTGTTAAAAATAAATGAACAGACTATAATCAATCTCCAATTTATCATCAAGAAGTTCGAAATAAAAATAATTCTGCATGAAATAAATTACACAATAATAAATTTATAATCTTTCACTTCAGCATTTGAGTCAAAGTTACGCAGGGAGATTTGGTGACTCATAGGCCTCTGGCTTTATTTTAGATTAAAAACAATAAACTTTACTTTTTCAGATAACAATGTTATAACATCAATCTGGAATAAAACATATTCCGTCAAAGAACATGAGAGTTTTCAACTTGTTTGTGAAGTGGATGGAAATCCGTCATCTAACATCACTTGGGTGTTTGTTAGAAATAACAGCGTTTTACTAAAAGACTATAATGTTAAGGAAAGCTCATTAGTAATATCTTCAGCAAACTGCTTAGACTATGGAACCTACAGAGTATTCGCAGACAATGGAAAAGGTCAAAATGCTAGTACATCTACAAAATTGTTGGTGAAATGTAAGTTGTTTTTTCTCTGACCATAAGAGCTTCAGGTTCTAAAAATTAGATATTGCTGATTGAAAATGCTCACAAAATGTCTTTGAATTCTCAAAGTAATATATTTTTATCCACGATGATTCCTCAACTTCCTATATAACGTAGGAAATTAATTAAATCTCAAATGAGTTTTCATACACCTACTATGCATTTTCTAATTCAAAGAGCAGGAGCCACTTAACTTTTTTAGACCTGAGAATTTCTGAAAAATCAAAACTGCTCAGTTTATGATGTAAATGCAGTATTTATCACTTGGACTTTTGGTGAACATATATTTAGGGCGAATTCATTGATCAAAAACTAGTTTTAGTTTAAGTTTATGGTTTGAAAATAGTTTTTATTGATTTGGAAACCGGTTTTATGATTTAATGGTTTAGCACTAAATGGAAAGTTTCAGTTACAACACACACACAAACAACAAAGATGGATGACATACTCAGACATAGAACTGACAACTTGATTTTTTCTTACAATCTGAAGAAGATATTTCTACAATTAAGTATCTCCAATTACATGAGAGTGTAATTGTAATACCCATGCTGAGTTCTACCCTTCTTTTAAAAAAAGAGGTGACAAAGGAAGTCTCGTGTCATTATTATGTTGAGACAATATTAACCTTGTATAGAATGGATGATTTCCATGACAGATTTAGAATGAATAGATTTACCCCTGAGTCCTTAATTATCCTGTAAGCTCCATCTTTGATATATGCATGATGACCATAACTTCAACTAACAAGAATGGATCTACTTTTATCTTCGCCATAAATAAAATTTACTAATGTCTCAGCTTTTACCAATTTACTTTAGTATTTGTCTTTATGTGTGTAACATGGATACATTTTTTACAAATGAAGTACAATAATTACTTTTTATTTACACAGCATATGTGCCCCGAAAACTAGTCAATTATATCATATTGCTGCCCACATTGGTCGCATTGCAACACTCAAAATTCTGCATTCGCCATGTTGAAAGGAATTAAAACAGTCAAAACCGCACCCGGGGGTGGTTTAAAGTTTTCAGGAAACTAGTTTAAGTTTAAATCCGATAAACGAAAAAACTAGTTTTGGTTTGAAACTAGTTCGTTACAGGTTTTGCAAATAAACAGAAAGTTTGGAAAACCGAACCGAAACCTAAACTGGTTTCTCTGCAATAAAAACGCTCTTAGTGAACATGAAGTAATATTTCTTCTAGTTAATGTATTATGACATCATAAAATGAGTCATTTCCCCATATCATCTAAATTTCTTTGAAACTGGCTAAAGGTTGAAGGTTTTTTCATTATTTCTTATCAAACACAAACTCTAATCCGAAATATGCAATAACATCAGGAAAGATCTGATTCGGAAGATTAAAAGACATGTTTTACTTTTTGGATCGTGGGCTGTGCTCATATTTTAATTCTTTGCTGAAGGTAGTCAAATACACCTGTTTTCTGCAAAATTCAAATACTTAGATTCTCAGAATGAATTTTTTTTTATAGAAAATGAAAGCACTACGTCTCTACTTTATTTTAATATTTGAAATGGTAGAGGGAATAATAGTTTATTTAATGATATAAGGAAAGGGCCATTTTATGCAAAAAGTGAACCTAGCTCTTTTTATCGACAGACATATTTTAGATTTTTTTAAAAACCTTTGATGAATGACAACTCTGATTTCATATAACTTATATTTCACCCTTATAGAGGCTTGTTTGATACATGTAAATATGCGGAAGAAAGTTGTAAAATATTGTTATTTCTGCTTCCCGCTTAAGCCTGTACACGCAAGTAAAATAGTTTCAGAGAAAAATTGTGGTTTACTATAGAACATATAATACCACTTCCGTTGTAATCATTATTTTCTTTGTCTTCGTCGTAACTTTTTTTTTTTACAAACTTCTTTTCTAGAACTGCCTTGTCGATTCGATCCAAAATTACCATGAATAATTCTAAGTTGAAAGGATTAAAAGTTGAACAAATGTAGAAGTGCCGACTGTGCCATGCACGTTTTCATGGGAGCTTACTAAATGCATGAAAATAAAACGGATATTTCAAAAATTTTATTTGATGAACATTTTATGAAAATCGATATATTTGTGCAAATTTAAGTTTTTTTCAAACTGTCCCAAAGGCAATGACTGTACCACAATACTAGTATATGAACGTCGTTACGATGGAAAAACTCAGATGTGGAAAAAGTTATATTATATTATTCTCAAGAACTATGGCTTCAGTAAAGTTGTATTTAAAAGAAAGCTTCATTACAACGTGTAGATTTGCATTATGCAAAGTAAGGTTATTTTTGTACAATAAAAATCTAATTTTGCGTTTGGTATTCTACTTAAATTTTACGAAGACACAAATTTGATACTTTGATTCATTGTTTGTTTCAAGTTTTGTATTTTTCATTCAGGTAAACCTCGGTTATACCTCACGGATTCTCTAACTCCAGTCAAATTAGGTGTTGGAAAAAATGATTCTCTTCAAATATTTGTGAGAATTTTATTGTTCCCACCAGCCACGCAGACAACATGGCATTTTTCAAAAGAAGAAAATGAAAACAAGGCCATCATGGATTCTGTAGATGGATACAGAATAATGTACACGAATGGCGAATTTGAACTAAATATTACTCTTAGCAAAAACGTTGTTAATACGAGGGACTTTGGAGATTTTACACTTAGAGTGGCAAATGAAATGGGTGAATTTACCAGGATCTATAATGTGGGTGCAGAATGTAAGTTCATATTTAGTAAGTCCCATTATATACAAAATCACGACTCACTTTCAAGATCAATTGGAATATTTTTAATCACTATTCATTCGTGGAAACTTTTTTTTCTTGTAATAACATGAGACAGTCTGCTTGCAAAAAATATATTCTTACGTAAAATTTTATTGGCTTTCGATTATTATACACAACAACCATCACCCTTCTCCCACCTACATTTTTTTTTATTGTTTAATGTGATTTAATCCTCATGTTCTGAAAACCAGTCATTGGCTAATTGTAAAGTTTCATCTTTAGACTTTTTGAATTAAATCAGAAATTTAAGATTTATCCTTCCTGGCTGAGGATCTGAATACCTTAAGCTTCATTTTTGGTTCAATTTCCAGGGCCACCTTTAGAGCCCACAAGCTTTACATCGTTCTGTGAAAATTCCATCAAGATTTCCTGGATTTCTAACTTTAATGGTGGGGATGATCAAAGATTTCAAATTTCATATTCAACTGATGGATGTTCGACAGAGTCTTTTAAAGTTCTTAGAGAGGACATTAGTGATGAAGGGAATGGCAGGCCCCACAGCTATATTGCGAGTCTTGAGCTGGAAGGACCATTATGGTTTACAATAACTGCTTCCAACAAGTTTGGAAATACTACATCAGATGATATTTTTTGCAATGCTGTTAAAAGTAAGTATATCGTTATTTACATGGACAATCATAATAACGTATATTTGTAAGTTTGGTGAATCAAGGGCTCCCCAAACTTGGCTCCATTCATATGGAATCCTATATATTTCCTGGGAAATAAAAATAGTATTTAGGCATTAAATTAGTGGTATAATGGATTTCATTTAAAATATGCTATTTATAAGTATGAAATAAATATGTTCAAATTCGATTGGCTTATTCTCATTAAACATCATGTTTGCAGATAAAATAATGTGGAAATAAATATAGATACTTGATATAATACGAAAGAATTGCATGTATTAAATAAGTGTGTAAATAACAAGAGATTGGTAAGTAGTTTTGGGAAAATCAGTAACGGTATTTTTTGCAATTAGATTTAGCTATTATTTTATATATCTAAATACGGTCACTTTAGGGACACATGTGATGTGAAAACAAATTTTGTAGACCTGCAGGCTCAAGATTCAAATAAACAAGAACTTTCAGTGATCGGTGGCACGATTGGTGGAATTGCTTCTGTTGTACTTGTTGCAATCTTGATATTTTTGAATACAAAATATCAAATTAAATGCGTAGGTAAGTACTTTTGATTGCTTGTGCTAAAGGGCTATTTTTCTATTAAATACATCAATTTTATTTAATTCATACATATACATTTCTATAATCATTATTTTAGAAAGAAAATCAAAGCAAAGGTAAGTGAAAACAATTTTAACGCCTAGAACCTTTATAGCACAATTTCTGTATGTTGTACTTTGTTTGATGGTTGATAGAATATACAAAAAAAATGTTTTGAATAGAAAATTGTCATTTATTAAACAAAACTCACAATCAATCTAATCAATCATAATTAGTCAGATCAATAATACACAAACATACATTTCAAAATCAAAATTCACAATCAATTGATATAATCAATCACAATCAGTCAATCTATGTAATCAGTAATTAAAGATTAAAGAAGTGTCAAAATCATAATCATACTAATCCATAAACATAATCGGGTATGATAAAATGTATCATCACTAACATCACATATGTAACAGATTAGAATTGAAGGAACCATATACACATCAACTTCAAATTTAAACACTGTTCAAGATTATTTAATAATGTGAAAACTGCTAAATCCATCAAAGATGGGAAAAAAACTACTCATAAACGTTGACATCGGCTAAACAGGATATCCGTATTTAATATTAATGCCAGAAGGGGAGGGTGGTTGGGCTTTGCTAAATCTAGTCAATAGCACATGTGCTGATTCTGCATGGAGCCCTAACTTGAGATGGTTTTCATGACGTATTCCGGAGTGTGCGCACTGCGCAGTGATTGTCAAGTCATACCACCAAGTTATCAAACCTGTATGTCCGTAAAGTGTAATGTTAGAGTTATCCCCATTTGACTACAGAGATGTGCCATAAAACTTTTTTTTAAAATAAATGTACATTTACACTTTTGTGAAGTATGGCACACTAGAAATACGAGGGCTGATCAGAAAATAAAACATGTAATGCTATTCCATAGATTCTTTTCATCGACGATTAACATCAAATTTGAGCTCGGGTAGATATATTTCTCGCCAAGTTAAAATGATGTTCAGCCACAACATGGGTTACAAATGTTTATGAAATAAAGAGAGATATATTTTAGAATTAAGGTGGGCGTAGTGGCTCCTGTATCATGATCATGTGACTACTTTAAACATGATAAAAAAATGATTTTTAATTTAAATTAGATTGTAGAATGTAAACATTTATTTTACAGTGGCGGGAAAAAGGATGTATCAGACAATAACTCCAAAACAGCTGGTAAGTAAGCGATTGATTCTTTGCTTCTCAGTTTTTATTTTGAATTTGGCACTTTGATTGATTTTCTTCATTCCTCTTTAATTTTAGGTCCTCAAGTGGAAATAAGGTATTGTAGTTGTCGGAGTAAAAAAATAGATATGTAGAAAGATGATTTAAAATACTCGCATAATGGTGCTTTTAATTTATCCTTCATAGTAGTAAATATCAAAATCATTTTTAAGTGTCCAGTATGAAGAGCTAAAAAAGAATAACCTGAATCCGGAAAACAGCTATGACGTCATCAATTCACAAAATAGTGAGTACAATTACAACTTTATACCCTTAGATATCAAGACTGCATTCTTTAAAACATTCATATTCAACATTTGTTTGATTTCTTTACAATCCTTTGAGGAATTCTTATTACGATTGTAATTTTTTTTTCTAGAAAACAGAACTTCTGGGTAAGTTGTCGCCTTTATTAAGACTGATGTTGATTAAAAAATAATTATCCCAGAACAACACTATAATCATGTAATTATAAGAAATTCAAAGTCTAGTCAATTTGCTTGAAAATAATTACTCTTTTGGACAATACAGTGCCACATACGAAGAGTTTGAACCTCAAAAAGAAGAAAAGAAGTATGAAAAACTCACAGGTCCGAAAGGTATGAATAGAAAAAATTTAATAACAATTTTAAAAGAAACATATGATGTAGCTTCTTCGAATGACCATTTAGTTTAATAATAAATTTTAAGAATGGCATATTAAAGACAAAGAAAAAAAACATAATGTGTAAACATACCTGCTGTGAAGTTTTCAAAGTAATTTTTGTATAAGTACAAAAGGTCAGAAGGATTACTCGACATTTATAATTCGAATATCAAGATTTATGATCTAAAACCAATTAAATGTCAAGATATAATGCATGACGTGTTCAAAAGGCGGAGATAACGAACAAAAATAAAATGTAACAATTCTGTGAATTAACAGGGCATTTACTCAAAACTTCGAAAATTTCTAAGGTTGGATCAGGTACCAAGGGAGAGACGGCATTCTATTTTGACCTGTCACAACCGCTGTAAACCCTATATGTATTGAACGGGTCGATGGAACATTCTTTAGTCAATTTTAGTTTAAAAAAACAGTATTTTGTAAAAACACATAGGACTTACAATTGGTATGAAACAAGTCTGCAAAATACTATCCAGTGAAGAGATATTTGTCATTATAACGACTATTGAATTCCTGAAATGTGTACTTTAAATGGTAAGCTTGAGATAAAAGATACCATAGACTCTGATGCATCTGTTTCATACTTGGATATTTTACTTGAATAAGACATTAATGATAATCTAACAACTGTTCTATCATTGTCAACTTCCCTCACTTATGCAGAAATATACCTTCATCACATGCATACGGGGTTTATATATTTCAGTTGATTCGATACGCAAGAGCATGCTCTACCTATGAACAATTTCTAAAACGAGGTAAATTACTGACAATTAAGTTGATGAAATTCAGAAAATGATACATATATATGTTAAGAGTTATTATTAGAAAACAAACAACGATGAAAATGTTTAGTACATATTCAAACAAGGAACACTGTGCCGGATAATTATGCCACTTCAAAAGTGGCATTTTGGCGCCCGCCAAATCCTCATTCCACATAAAAATCATGTATACCAAGTGGTAGACCATCACTCACAGAGTTCATAACTACCTTTGTTACAGGTAAATCTCACCTGTCAGGTGAGATAATCACCTTTGAACAAAAAATTCCCATAGGAAA